>JANTNU010000008.1:34864892-34877499 GCA_024752395.1 Erythroxylum havanense
ATTAATTGTCATTATTATTTATTATTAAGATTTTTGAAAGTATGGTTGATGTAAACAGTAAACTAATAAAGTATACAGTACAACTATACAATATACCAATATGGATTAGTTTGCAATTTTTAAAAATTTATAAAATTACCGAAAATAGTATTCGGTACCGACCAATATCAATATAATTCCATTCCAAAACTCAATCCAATACTAAATTCAATACAGTATTCATAACTTTGACCAGGATAGAGAAGCTTTAACTTCGCTTTAACTTCGAAATATGTGTTGATTGCCAGAAGCAACTAAAGGTGTTAAAGTTGGGGCGCAATTGAAGCAGATAGATCGTGAAAGAGAAAGGTGAAGCTCGAATCTTGAAGAGAATAAGTCAGATGAAAGTGCGGAATCCACAATAAGGGGATACAAGCCATTCAAGGCCCACAATGTGAAATGGTGCACATTTATTGACTCTTATAGGCTCTCCTCTGCTGCTAGATATGATGTTTGTTGCCTTTGTTTCAGGGCGCTTGCTTTTCAACACAAAGATCCGGCTTGTCTTTTTCTTTTAAAGAGAGGCAAAGAAATGGGGGTGTTAAAGTTGAGTGGATATTGATTTAGGACGATCATATTCATTATTCCGGTTAAACAGTTACTATCATATTTTAATTTCCTTCGAATCAATTCTTGGATGGTTGGTTTTGTAAACCATCGATCCTGGTAAATACTTCCAGCTAGACCTGATTATGATTCAAACAAAAGCTACAAATGGAAAATGACATGGTATTGTAATTTGATATATCTATACAAATTTAAATCAGTTGGTATCTTGTAAAACTAAACGTAGAAGTCCATACATGGCAGGTTAGACAATTTTGTTGGTACTTATGCCAGGTTCGATGTCTAATTATCTATATTAACATCTCCTTCACTTATTGCTGTGACGTTGTCTAATCGATTATTTCCTTGTTAATCGTGACCTACGAGGTTTTGATTACGGCCTAGAAAATATACAACTGAAAGTAACTATTTTTAGCTTTATTTATATGCAAAATCCGACATGAACATGATCAATCTTCTACCGTTTTAACTTGCACAAGCTTTTAACCATATGACCTCACGGATGATGCTTCTAAGAAGTGGCGTTTGTTACTAGAAAATTAACTTATCGTTTATCAAGTTTGAGTGATAAAATATCCTGATACAATAATGAAGAAAGAAGGAAAGAAAGAAAGAAACCAATGAGAACCTAGATGAGCCAACTTTGTATGAGCCACACTATAAATAGTAGCTAAGGTGCGTGTCTAAAATCATTCAAGGATCTTGCTTGATTCGTACATTATTTTCTTCCCCAGTAAATCCTTGTTCTATACTTTGTTCCCTTAATTACTTTCTTCTTCAAAGGAAAATGTCTTGCTGTGGAGGAAACTGTGGCTGCGGCTCTGGCTGCAAGTGCGGCAATGGCTGCAATGGGTAATTTTAGTTCATTATTATCTTATTGGACGTGTGTGACATATGTTTACGGCATAGTCCAGCTAACTGTTGGCTCTTGATTCCTTTCGATGGAGATTGATTTGTTTAGTTGTTATATGCATGCAGATGCAACATGTTCCCTGACTTGGGTGAGAACGCCAGGACCGAGACTATCATTGCAGGGGTTGCACCTGTTAAGATGTAAGTTTTTTACTGTCTCATACAGTTTAATATAGCACAGGCTCAAGCAACTCTATACTGTTTCTTAGCTCATATTGTTACGCAGAACAAAATTGTCTATTTGGTCTCAGGTCTTTTGAGAGGTCTGAGACTAGTTTTGGTGCTGAAAATGGCTGCAAGTGCGGATCAAACTGCACCTGCGATAACTGCAGCTGCAAATGAAAAAGCATTTGGTATCTGGACCCAGAAAAGCAGTAGTTATATTGTATAATAATAAAAGCTTAACAGTCTGGTTGGTTCATGTATGATGGGTGGATCTTTAGATCCTATGTTTCATGGGGTTTTATTTGCTACTGTTTCATGCTTACCACCTTCGTGTCTTCTATCTTTCGCTGTTTGACTGGGTTCAGCTAGTTTAACGTACTCTACGATCTGTGATGATGCAAGCTTTGTTTGTACGGAAATGAATGAAAAAACATTGCTACCATTTTAAGTTATCGCTTCTAAACTTGTTTCTGCTCATCATATCTTCATATATAACTGCTGATTGTTCATCTTTTTATTGCCTTTTTAATTTCCAAAGTAAAACTGGCAATTTTAATTTATGTATTACTTTTAATTTATTTCTAGTTGTAATTTCATCAAGATTGAATATCGATGAAACATAAAACTAATACTTAAGTTTCTTTTTACTGAATAAAGTAATTGATTTTATAAATTAAATTATGGAGATACTTAAACAAATATGTTAATACTTATTAGAGAATAAGTTCAATGAACTAACCTAATTATAAGAACCCTAAATAGAATATTATTAATATATCTGTAGGCTTCCTCATTATAATGGTTTTATAATTGATCCTTAGACTTTAGATTATCCAAGTATCCTATGTGAGAATTACTATATTTTAATGCTACTTATAACCTATCTTATTTAGTGTGACTCGCTCAGTAGTACTTAAATATAGTATGAATCATTTGGAGATAATTGAGTAAGTCAAAAAATGATTCATCAATCTAAAGTAGTTAGAGAGAATCTTTCATTGACCTTAACTAGTAATAATTTAAGAAATTCTCTAGTCAGAGTGAATTGAGACTTAAAAAGGTGCTTTTAAATATCAATTATAAAATAATTACCAATTAGCAAGAAAAAAATAATATTTGATTTAAAAAGAGTAGACATTATATCTATACTCTCTCTAATTAGAACATTATATAATAAAAAGATTAAATTATATATCATCATCATGCGTGGATATGTTGAGTTAAACGACTTTCGCATTTTTAAGGAGTGAATTGAGATTTTAAAAGGTATTTTTGAAGTATCAATTATAAATCAATTACTAATTAGCAAGAACAAATAATATTGGGTTTAAAAAGAGTGGACATGATATCTATACTTTGTTCAATCAGAACATTAGATAATAAAAGATTAAATTATATATCATAATCATGCATGAATATGTTGAGTTAAACGACTTTAGCATTTTTAAAGAGTGAATTGAGATTTAAAAAGGTGTTTTTAAATATCAATTATAAACTAATTACCAGTTAGCAAGAACAAATAATATTGGATTAGAAAAGAGTAGACATTATATCTATACCATATCTAATTAGAACATTAGATAATAAAAGATTTAAATTATACATCATAATCATGCATGGATATGTTGAGTTAAACAACTTTGGTATTTTTAAAGAGTGAATTGAGATTTAAAAAGGTGTTTTTAAATATTAATTATAAATCAATTACTAATTAGTAAGAACAAATAATATTGGATTTAAAAAGAGTAGATATTATATCTATACTTTGTCGAATTACAACATTAGATAATAAAAGAATTAAATTATATATCATAATGTTGTGTTAAATGACTTTTACATTTTCAAAGAGTGAATTGAGATTTAAAAAGGTGTTTTAAATATCAATTATAAACCAATTACCAATTAGCAAGAACAAATAATATTGTATTTAAAACGAGCATATATTATATCTATATATACTCTGTCTAATTAGAACATTAGATAATGAAAGCATTAAATTATACATCATAACCATGCATGGATATGTTAAGTTAAACGACTTTGACATTGTTAATATTTAGGTAGTCATTATATATTGTTAGACATCAATCTTGATCTATAATTATAAATTGTTTAATTGAAGAATTAAAGATAAATTTAAAAGAGTTTTATTTTATCTAATTATAAATATGAATTATAATTATAATGTATAATCATTGTTAACGTATTAGTAACCTAATGTACATAAAGAGCATTTGGAAAGATAAAAATTAAATTTAAATTAAGTTGGATTCAATTGCGAAATTTGATAAACTTAAGGATCAAATAAGAGGTATTTGAATTTAATAAAATTAAATAAAACTATAATTAGAGTTTAACATTAATTATAATTGGAATATAATTGGCATTTTTTTATTTATAGGAACTAAACATAAAAGAGCTAGCAATCTTACTTATTCCTCTCATATGGTTGAGTTTCTTTTTCTTTGTTTTGTGGATATCGTTAGAGATTGGAAACTTGAATAGCTAATGATTGACATATAGAAAAGTTTTCAGGAAAAGTTTCAATAGGAATTGTGAATCAGAACTGATTCTTTTATTTTATAATTCATGTTTTTCAAGTTAGTAAATTATTAAGATCATATTAAGAAATCGTTAAAATTTTATTTTTTCTATGTGCCAGTGATTTGATTATGGTTAGTTTCTTAATAGTGGTATCATAGCCACCTTAATTGTTTAACTTCAATCAATTGCTTTATTTTTATTAATTTGATAAAAATTAAGGTTTGAAACCTTGTCTTAATGAATTAGGGTTTGTTTAAATAAAAACTCCACTTGGTTTTCTGTTTTTTAGAAAATTAATTAATCCCATAGTGATTTGAGCAAGGCTGCATATGATGGATATATTGACAGACACTGAGATCAATATAGGGCTAATCGAGACTTGATGTTACCTTCTAGCGCCGCAAGTCAGACTAGGCTTAAAAGATTTAGGGTCATGTTAAATTCATTCATGGCTCATGTGGTTAATGATGGACTCCGGAAGAATCAAGATTCTTGCTCGCAACTTCTGTTTATCAGTTTGAGCCAAGTTATGGGCTCGAATAAGCCTTGGCGGGTATGCACGTTAGGCACGTATATATGTCAACCCCCAACAAGCCCAGACGAGCACACCAGCACCCAGTAGGCCAGATGTTAGGTGCGCACGCCAGGCGTGCCAGACCAAGCGAACTGCCAGACATTTTTTGCTTTGCGCTATTTTCCTACTAGGTAAAGACTTGGTAATCAGAAAATTGACTTTGTCAACATACCAACATGTTACCTATTGTGTGGAGAAAAAATGTTCAACTGGAAATTCATCTTTCAAGTTGCCTAATGTTGTATCTAGACGGATATGACTAAGGTCGTCTATAACCAAATTTCAGTTCCCTTTTTATCCCGTATCTCCATATCAAATTCTTGCAGTAGTAGAATCTAACGAATAATACGTGAATTTGTTTCCTTTTTGGACAAAAAATACTTTAACATAGCATGATCTGAATAAACTATGACATGTGTGCCCAACAGATATGAACGGAACTTCTCTAGCCCAAAAAACAACTGCCAATAATTCTTTTTTTATTGTTGAATAGTTTTTTGGGCATCGTTTAGCATCATCAAAGCATAGTAAATCACATGCGGCGCTTTATTCATCCTTTGCCGCAAAATAATGCCTAATGCATAGTCACTTGCATCACACATTCTCTCCAATGGAAGATTGCAATCTGGGGGCCAGATTATTAGAGTAGAGATTAGCTTCTCTGTTAATTCATCGAATACTTTCCTACATGCTTCGTTAAACTTGAACTCCATATCTTTTTGAAGTAGCTTACATAAAGGTCTTCGAAAAGTCTTTTATAAAGTGTCAATAGAAACCTACATGTCCAAGAAAAGAACGAACTTCCCGTACACTTACGGGATAAGAAAGAGACCTAATGATTTCTATCTTAGCTTATCAACCTGATCAATTCCCTTAGAAGACACTACATGGCCTACGATTATCCCTTGATCAACCATAAGATGGGATTTTTCATAATTTAGAATCAAATTATTTTCAATGCAATGTTTCAAAAAAATTTCAAGGCTAATCAAACAAGTATCAAAAGACTCACCATAAACTGTAAAGTCGTCCATAAAAACTTCAATATAGTCATCTGCATAATTAGAGAAAATACTTACCATACACCTTTGGAACGTGGCAGGTTCATTATATAGTCCAAAAGGCATTCTTCGATATGCAAAGGTGCTAAAAGGACATGTAAAAGTAGTTTTGTCTTGGTCCTCTGGTGCAATGTAAATTTGGTGATAACCTGAGTAACCATCTAAACAACAATAATGAGCTTTCCCTCCAAATTTTTCAAGCATCTGGTCAATAAAAGGAAGTGGAAAATGATATTTACGAGTTGCAGAATTTAACTTCAAGTAATTGATACAAACTCTCTACCCATTTTGCACACGGGTGGGCACTAATTCACCTGATATGTTCTCCACGATTACTCTAGTTTTCTTAGGAACCACTTGTACCGGACTTACCCATTTACTGTCTAAAATTGGATAGATTATTCCAGCATAGAGGAGCTTCAAAATCTCCTTCTTGACTACCTCCATCATGGTGGATTCAATCTTCATTGAGGCTGTCTTATTTCCTTAACTCTATCTTCCAATAGAATTCGGTGCATACAAATTGATGGGCTAATCCCCTTCAAATCTGCCACAGTCCATCCAAAAGCATCTTTGTAATTTTTCAACATACCTAATAACTGTGCTTCTTGCAAAGATGTCAGTGTGCTTGAAATAATAATAGGAAGAGCCTCATGCTTACGTAATACACATATTTCAAGTTACCTGGAAGAGCCTTCAACTCCAATTTTGGTGGCTATATGAGAGATGGCAACAACTTCGAATTATTTCCATTTAGTTCCAGAAAATATAGCTATTCCTCCAAGAATTTGCTCCACTCTAAAATCTGGAAAGTGGTATCTAGCTCTTCAGGAATGGCAAGATAATTAGCTAGTATTTTTCCTTCCTGAATATCCAAACTAATTTCCAATGCAGTCCATAATTTATATGGTCCATCTAAATGGAATGTTTCCTAAACTAAAGTATCAAGAAAAATCATAGAAACAAAAGATTGGTCATCACTAGGAAATTTCATGGAATTATAAATATTTAACTTAATCACATCACCATCAAACTCCATAGTCAAGAACCCATCATAGACATCAATTTTTGTTCTAGAAGTTTTCAAAAATGGTCTTCCCAATAAAATTAGGACTAAAGTGGATGAATCTTCATTACCCATATGTAAGATATAAAAGTCAGTAGGAAAAATCATATTATCAACTTAAACTAGGACATCCCCAAGAACACCCTTTGGATAAGCATCAGATCGATCAGCAGTTGGATTATGACACTAGTTTCTTTTAGAGGCCCCATATTCAAAGATTTATAAATAGATTGAGGCATAACATTAATCGAAGCACCTCAATCCGATAAAGCTTTCTCAATTTTCAGATTACCTATTTTATAAGGGATTGTGAACATACCTGAATCTGGACATTTAGGAGGTAACTTCTTTTGAAACACAACAGAAACATTCTCATCCTTTCGCACCTTTTCATTGCCATTTAACTTTCTCTTTGAGGTACAGAGTTCCTTAAGAAATTTAACATAATGAGGAATTTGTTTAATAGCATCAAACAAAGGAATATTTACATGTACCTTACGAAAAGTTTCCAAAATTTCTTTATGTTGCTCCTCCTTCTTCTGCTTGGCAAAACGACTAGGAAAAGGAGGTTATACACTAAACTTAGGTGTGACAATGCAAGAATCACCCTCCTTTTTCTCTTGTGACTGCTTTAGAACTTCTTTCTCTACTTATTCTTAAACCTCTCTCTTAGAAACCTTTGGGGTAGGTTCCTTTAACTCTTTACCACTTCGAAGTGTGATAGCACAAGCACTCTTCTTTGGATTCATCTTAGGTTGAGAAGGGAGCTTTCCTAAATTTTGAGCATCCAACCTATTGATGGTAATCGTTATTTGGCTCATTTGAGTCTCAAGATTCTGTATGTTGTCTTGCGTATCTTGCTAAATTTTCATGGTATTCTGTTGAAAGTTCACAGTATTTATAGCCAATGTCTTGACTATTTCCTTTAAAGAATTATTTTCTTTAGAACTTTTTTCCATTTGCTACTACTGTCTAGGCATATAAGGTTGCTTATATGGCTGAAAATTAGTTACTTGTTGTCCTTGATTGTTGTTGTGACGGAGGTTTGGATGATCTCACCAACCCAGATTATATATGTTTGAAAATGAGTCATGCTTCATTTGAGGTTATCCCAAATAGCTACTCATTACCTTGGCTTCTTCAATATGGTCTTCTTGTAGAGTGGAACACATATCTATTTAATAGCCAGCCATAGAACAAATATCACAAGTCTTAACTTCCTCTTTCTTTGATACTGCAAGTTGGCACATTGAAGAAGTCAAATCATCTAATCTTCTTTCCAACGATGAAACTCTCATCTCATTAACATGTCTTGAACGATAATCATTCTGAGCTCCAAATTGTTGAGAATTAGAAGCCATAGTTGAGATCAAATCCCATGCAGCTGCTGGTGTTTTATCAATTATCGCTCCTCTACTTGCAGCATCTATCATACTCTTCTCAGTTGGTAAAAGACCTTCATAAAAGTATTGAATCAACAGTTGCTTGCTGATTTGATGATAAGGGCAACTTGCACACAACTTTTTAAATCTCTCCCAATATTCATATAATGACTCCCTGGTGTTTTGGCGAATGCCACAAATTTCTTTTCTGATATTGGCAGCCGTGACAGCTAGAAAAAAAACTTCTCTAAAAAAAAACTTCTTCATCTCTGCCCATGTTCTAATACTTCTAGCAAGTAAATAATATAACCAATCTTGGACATCATCCATCAAAGAAAAGGGAAAACCCTCAGCTTTATCTGCTCTTCAGTGACATTAGTAGGCTTCATCCCCATACAAACAACATCAAACTCCTTCAAGTGCTTATAAGGATCTTCTCCTAATGTGCCTCGAAAAGTGGGTAACAAGTGAATCAGTCTCGCCTTTAGCTCAAAAGTGTTATTATTACCCAAATTTAGAAAATTAATACAATGAGATTGTAGGTCCTCAGTTGGAGCAACTAGTTGGCGTAAAGTATGATTTGCATCTATGTTCCTTTCCCTCTATCATTCTTCTCTTAGTACTTGTTGTCTTTCTTTCATCTGCTTTCTTAATGCCTTTACTGTTTTCTCAATTTCAAGATTGTACTGCAAATTTTCGGACTGATTCGAACACGTAACGTACATAAGCCATCAAAAATTCCCCAACAACGGTGCCAAAATTTGGTGAATGTTATCGCCTGCAACCAAATATAAAATCAACTTCCTACAACACAAATTAATGTAGTAGTAGAAAGTAAAGACCTTTCCCACGAGGAGTTTTACACAATAAAAGGGGGGGAGGGGGTTGTAATTGTGAATTAAACAGATTTTAATTATAAATTGAAATTAAAAAATAACTAATAACAAAATAATAAGAATTTAACAATCAAGAGAAGTAAATCTTGATTTTTGATCTCCTTTGTTATTGAACTGACGTTGATCATCGACACTAAAAATAACCAATCTATTAGTTCAGCATTTGTCGTGGTAAATTTCTTTACCTATTATCTCTTATGTTTCGTTAACCAAAACATGTATTTGAATTAACCCTTATTACTTAATAACCTGGATACGATCTCAGATTTAATTAATTAATAGCTTTACGAATCAAAAAAATTGACGAACTAGACAACATACATATGATGTTTATTTAGCCTAGATAATTATTTTTCTTAGAATCATATCCCTAACGTAGTAGACAAAAATCCTAGTCGCTACTTTTGATTAAAAGAATTTAACACCAACCTGTTTAATCTAGTGATTGATTGAATAAAATCACAAACCAGTTGGGCACCTAGCTGTAAAATCAAACAATAAATAATGACCTAGAAAAATAATTAATACTTGACTAATAAATCGATTGAAATAAAGAACAAAAGTCTCACAACATGCAAAGTTCAATAACTAGAATTCCGTAAACCAAGAAATAAAAGTTTCGTTACCCATCATCATGATTTTCCCAACTATTTCGACTGTCACTAACGTTAGAACAATCGTTGGTGTTGGGACTATCATAGGCATCCTTCTTTATTTGCTATCTACCGCAGCATTCTTTCGCAACCCTCTTTAAACCCTCCTTCCCGTCGTTGTAGATGATGGGACAATTAAAGGTTAATGAGTCACGTAAACTCACTTCTTTCACTCTCCCTACTGTCGCCTCCACTTGCGCTTCTCTAAGCCTCTACTCTTATTTTATACTGCCTCCTTTTTTATTCTCCTTCTAACGTGACCCTTTCTCTTTAACGCAACCTCCTCTCTATTTAACGCAACCTCCTTTGTTTATTCGTACACAGCCTCCTCTCTCTATTAACTCCTTTCACGAATAAAGTCTTGAGGGTTTTTTTTTAATTCACGCCACTTTCACCTTCTCTTCTCCCACGTCAATGTTTTGACTGAGTTATTTTATATTTTTCTACCCCCACTTCTACCACTTGATGCAACAATTTAAGATGTAGTTTTGGTCCCATGTGCCATGTTTCATGCTTTTGATCTCCACGTTGTTTTCTTGCTTCCTTGCAAGCCTATTAACTGATGTGACAATTTAATCTTTGCTTCCTTGCAAGAACGTTCACGCCCTTTTAAACCTTTTTACTACGTCATTTACTTCATTTGTTTTCTACTTCTAACCTGTTGCATTTCAAGCTCCTGGTTGTTGCATGAGGCCACGTCTAATAAGATTCAACGTCTAGTTCAGCTCTTTTTGTCCCAAAATCATTCCAAAATACACCTTGACATAAAACAAGATTAATTCCCATTAAGTATAACTTCAAACCTCAAGAGTAAAGAAAATT
Organism: Erythroxylum havanense; assembly: GCA_024752395.1. Lineage (NCBI taxonomy): Eukaryota > Viridiplantae > Streptophyta > Magnoliopsida > Malpighiales > Erythroxylaceae > Erythroxylum > Erythroxylum havanense. Next base: position 34,875,574 of record JANTNU010000008.1, read on the forward strand.
AACACACAAAAAGATAGAAAATAAAGACACTAACAAAATGATAGGATGAAGTCTACTCCAAATATACACGATAAGCGATCACCATCAGAACCGTGATTTTATTTGTCCTTTGGTTAAAGGCATGAGAACAATGATTTTATTAATATTTCTTCACTAAAAAATAATACTGTTAAAGAATTAGGTATTATTGTAATTGTATTTAAATTATTTATTTTTTATCTTTCTTAAACACAAAAGAGATAAATAGTTAAGACTTTTATATAACTATTCAATTTTTCTTATTTAACAAATTTGAATTATGATTATATAATTTTTATTACATCTTTAACTTATGAAGAAACTAATATTATATAGTTTATATTTAAATAATATATAACTAAATATGTTACTTTTTAAGCTTTGTTTAGAATATAAGTAAAGATGGGTTATGATTATATAATTTTTTTGTATTAAAAAAGTATGAAACTTAAACTGTAAAATCCACCTCCGATGGGAAGGGTAGAATGGTAATTTGGCAAACGATTAAGAGGGTTTAGGATTTATTTTGCAATATTCATGCACACCTGATTCACGAATAGTGAAATTGCACATGAAAATGACTGTACATGCATTCATGACATTTTCCGATAGTTGTGTCTAAATGGGATTTTATTTTGGAAAATGTGGTTTATGGGCTTGAAAATTTAATTGGAGTAGATTTTTATGTGTTTTATATTTTTAGAAAATTTTAAGAATTTTTCTGGAATTTTTCGGAAAAAATTTCCGAACTGGAAAAATCGCCAAGTGGCGAATTGGTTGATTTTGGTATTGAAAATTTCTGTCCATTTGGAACTGAAAAATTAGATACATGATTTTAGAAATTATTGGATTAGAGCTATTGAAAATTTGATGACCTAGAGATTAAATTCTAGTAAGGTCTTTTATTAACCATTTTTTTAATTTGATTGTTGTTTTATTCATGACACTCATTAAGCTTTTAATTCCTTGTTAAAGCCCCTCCTTTGGTCTTCATTCTCGATACTTCCATATTAGAAGGCCAAAAGCAAATTTTCTTCATGCTTTTCTCCACCATCATCTTCGTAGCCTACTTCTTCCTCTCCTCTTCTTGATTTTTGCTTGCTTCTCTTTTCCATCTCCTTCTCCATGGTTTGCTCTTCTTTGGTCTTAAACATACAAAACAAAAGTTCAACCTAAGCTCAAGTTGATGGTGATGTCGTGTATGTGAAGAGAGAGAGAGAAATTGGAGTAGTTAGAAGATTGAGAAGATTTGAAGCTTATAGGTAAGAAGTATGTTCTATGTTCTTAAATTGGTAATTAAATGCATTCTTTGTGATGGTTGTGCACCTAAGTGTATGAGTATTGTATTGGTATAGTTGGGTGAGAGCTTTGAGTGATTAATTGATGGTTGATGAAGTAGGATGATGCATGTAAGGATAATATGTGATGTATGTCATTTGAGAGGGTTTGGATTGCATTAAATGATGTTAATGGTGTAGAAAATAGATGAATGAGTGTGTATGAGTTGCTGTCATTTTTGTGATCATTGTTCAAGTGGAGGTTTTGATTATAGTATGGGTGAATTAATGACTAAATTGGATGCTTATGAGTATAGAATTGAAATTTGAATGATAGGAATTGGAGTGAGTAGTAAAGCTGGAAATTGTACCTTGATCATGTTCTAATGTTTTTAACATAACTACTTGTTTGGTTAAGCAAATGAGGTGAGGTTTGTCCTAGATTTAAATTGAGTCAGTTGGCTACATTTTATGTGAAGGAAGTTCTGCCTAATTTTGCTTATAAGGGTGTTGAATCTTGCTTTGAAAGTGAAAAATATGGGCTGTGTGAACAATACCCGAGTTAGATGACCTGAAACTTTGGTGCATTTTGTTTTGATTGATTTAGGAGGAATTGGTGAAATTGGTCTTA
>JANTNU010000008.1:34944847-34954904 GCA_024752395.1 Erythroxylum havanense
ATCGATGATGGTTCCTCACTGAGTTCGCAAAACTCACCCAAAATTTGCAATTATTTTTTAGGACTCAGAAGAATACCCTGTTAGGCAACGGGCGTATAATGCTAGAAGAAGTCGGGATCAGTTCGAGTTTGCATTATTGTCTAGTAAAATTGTATTTTTTTTTTACATTTTTAACAACTTATGAAGTCAATTTGTAAAGTCAACGGATTGTAGTGCTTTGTATTTATAGGGGGCCCGATTGGCTAGTGGACTTCTCTTGACTGTAATATGTTCACTGAAATATTTATGAATGAGATTGGGTCCGGTTTCAAAAATGGCTACCTTGAATAATGTTGAGTGTATTATTATGACTGAAAATGTTTTTAAATTAAAGCGGGCCCAAAGTGCCTACTGATTGTCGCGCATATGATTGTATCTAAAAAAAAAGAAGGAAGTTCACTGAGTTTTGACTGAGTGATGTAGCACGCCACCCTCGCGGGGCACAGACTCAGATATCACCATCAATGTCGGGTTTGGGTCACGTGGGAGTGGGGTGTTACATAAACTGTAAGCCTTGTGTCAATTTTTAGTTAATCTTTGTGTAAATATAATATGTTATATTTCATGAAGAAGAAGATAACTCTCTTGTATTGAATGAGTGTAAGAACTACATATATATAAAGGTATTGCTATACGAAGGTTACGTGCAATTGGAAAAGAAAAATTATTCTCTCTCTTATCTAACGAACTATTATTCTGTAATGATTATTTACAATTGGTGAATTGTACGTCTGGTTGACATGTGTGGGTAACTGGTGCAGAGGATGGTGAGGCGAGCCTGTTGACAGCCCCCCTCAAGTTGGCATTGGTGATAATAGACCTAACTTGAAGACATTAGAAGATAGGTCCATGGATGATAGGGGTTTGGAGAAGTAGTCAACTAACTGTGGGGTGGAGGGAGTGTGAAGAGCGGAGATAAAACCTCGGTGATGGCATTACGAATAAGAGGGTAGTCAATTTCCACGTGCTTTATCCATTCATGAAAAATCGGGTTCTTAGATATATGGATTGTCATGACGTTGTCACAATGGAGAGGGATTGGCAATGATAGAGGGATATGCAAGTCACGAAGGACATAAGAGAGCTAGCAAACTTCATAGAGGGCGCTAGCCATGCCACAGTATTCAGCTTTTACAAAGTGGCTCATCGTTTTTTGTTTCTTGGTTTTTCAAGATACTAAAGCAGCTTCAAGCATGACTCAGTAACCGGTGAGTGATTTTTGGGTAAAGTTACAACCTGCCTAGTCCGAGTTGGAGAAAGCATGTAATAGCACTGATGATTGCACTGGATATAGGAGTTTAGAAGCTACGGTGTGTTTAAGGTAATGTCGGAGGTGTAATCGAGCTGCCCAGTGTGGTTGTCGGGGTGTGGAGGTGAATTGGGTAAGCTGGTGGACTACAAAAGCCACGTCTGGTCTGGTGAGGTTTAAGTACATGAGTTGACCCACGAGTCAACGGTAGCAATTTGGGTTATCTAGGAGGGGACCGCCATCAGGCGTAAGTTTACAACCTTGAGGGAAAGGACGATGGAGGGTTTTAGATCTGGCAATTGTGCTTCAGATAAGATATCCTAGATGTATTTCTCTTGGGAGAGAAAAATACCATGAGGTGAGCGGTTCAATTCTATGCCGATGAAGTAGTTAGCATGTCCTATGTCTTTGATGGTAAACTGATCATGGAGGTAATGTTTGACATCTACAAGTAAAGTCTACGAGGGGCTGGTAAGTAGCATATCATCTACGTATATGACAAGGGCTACAAAATTGTCAGCAGAACCTTTAATAAATAAACATGAATAAGAATTTGATTGAGCAAACCCATAAGACCGTAGCTTGGACGTAAGTTCTTGATTCCATTGACGACCAGCTTGTTTAAGGCCATATAAGGATTTACATAGATGACAAACCTGATCGACAGTAGCTTTGGAGTACCCCTGTAGAGGATGGATGTACAGCTCTTTAGTAAGGGAACCATGAAGATAGGTGGTGTTGATGTCGCAGTGGTGCAATGTCCAACGGTAAGCTACTGCAAGTGCTATCAAGATGTAGATGGTGGTGATTTTAGCAACAGGTGAAAAAATGTCTATGTAATCTAAGGCTTCTCTCTGGTAATAATCACGAACTACAAACCTCGCTTTTCAACGATCCATCGAGCCATCAGTGTTTCTTTTAATTTTAATAATCCATTTAGTGTGCAGTGCTCGTTTTCCTTTTGGTAGACTCGCTAAATCCTAGGTGTGGTTTCGTTCTAGTGCATTGATCTCTAAAAGCATAAGTTGGACATAAAGTGGATTAGTAATAGCAGTAGCAAATGTCAATGGTTCACATTCAGTGTCTACGTTGGCCATAAACGAAGAAAATGAAGGAGAAATAGAAAAGAAGGAGGTTTTAGATGAAGGACAAAACTGGGAGGATGACATCGTAGCTGTGTCGAGAGGAGGAAGGGACATGACATAGTCTTGTAGGTAAGATGGATGAGATTTTATCCTCGTGCTATGTCAAAGTGGGACAAGCTGGGTGGTTTGATGTGGCTATTGATTTGCACTGCTACTAGGTAAATGTGGTGACTCAGGAATGAGAGTTTGGTCATGGGTTGTGGTAGTAGGTGAAGTTAGTGAATCATGTGGTTGTGCAGGTGAGGATAGTGGTATATGTTTTAGATGGGCGGTGATCTATCAGGCTAACAGGAATATTTGGGAAAATTGGAGAAATATTTTGGTGTATGTGGTTGTGAAAAGGAAAATTGATTTTATGGAAATCCACATCTCGAGAGACAAGAGTGGTCCGAGTATTGAGCTCAAGCAATTTATATCCCTTGTGTCCTGGCATGCATTCTAAAAAAATGCATTGTTTTGTACGAGGACCTAATTTTTCTTTATAGGGAGCGGTGTTTGTGGCGTAGAAAAGGGAACCAAATACCCATAGGTTGTCATAGGAAGGTGGTTTATGGTAAAGTCTTTTGTATGGTGTTTGTCAAGGGAGGATTTTGGTGGGAAGTCGGTTGATGATGAACGTGGACATGAGTAGATCCTCCCCCTAGAAGTGTTTAGGTAAGTTGGCTAGAAATAACAGGGCTATAGTAGTTTGGAGAAGGTGTTTGTGTTTGAATTCAACAACGTCGTTTTGTTAAGGGGTATGGGGAAAGGATTTTTGGTATGCTATGCCTTTTGTTTGTAAAAGTTCCTTACATTGGTGGTTGACAAACTTGGTTCCAATTTTAGTGCGTACATAGGTGATGGAAGTTTTGTATTGGTTTTCAATAATGGCTATATAGATTTTTAGAGTTTCATAAACTTGATCCTTACTGTTTAATAAGTAAGTCTAGGTGGCCCTTGTGAAATCATCGACTATTGTTAACAAATAGCTTGAGCCATCAAGATTTCATATGGTCCCCATAAATCAAGATGTAAAAGTTCAAAAGGAAGTTAGGTTGAGAAATTGTGATTTGGAAGAGGTCTTCGAGTTTGTTTTGCTAAGGGGAAAATGTCACATGAAACATTTTTAGGGACCAAAACATTCAAATTTGGCAAATAAGTAAACTCTTCTTTCAATATGTGTCCAAGGTGTAAATGCCAAACATCAAAACTGTCGTGTATGTGGTTTGCAACTGGGTTCTTAATATAAAAATCCAGAGAATGACCTTTTAAGCTGGATGGCATGAATTGATTTTCCTTTCCTATTTTGTAAATTCCCCTTTTGGCTCACTCACGGCTACGATGTCTTTAGTCCGCAGGTCCTACAAATACACTTTGTCAGTTACAAAAATGATGCCAATATTATTTTGGGTGGCTAGTTTGTGAACGGACATTAAATTATGGTGGAATATGGGTATGTGAAGAACGTTTTTTAAGTTGAGGGTTTCATGAAAATCAATAGTTCCAATATGTTCGATTTTGCTGTGTGAACCGTCTAGGATGGTTACTAGTTTAAAGTGGGAAACTTTGGTTGTATTTGTGAAGAGTGTAAGATCATGGCTCATGTGTGTTGAGGCCCTCGAATCCACTATCCATATACCATTGTCATATTTGTTACTGTTAAAACTAGGTTTGTGTTCATATCTGCGTAGCTATTGTAAGTTACGTGATTAGCATCAACCGATGATTTACCATTAGCCATGCGCATCGGGCCTTGAACTTGTAGGTGAGGGCTGCGATATCCGCTTTAGTCTTAGACTCAGTTTCTGGTTTTTGTTCCTCCAGTGAGTTATCTGCGTTCATTGCAGTGTATGTCGTTTTACCCTTCTTCTTTTGTAGTTCTTTGTAGCACTCTATTATTCCATGTAGTTGAAAATAGGTGTCCTTCGTGTGTCCCTTTTCCCTTCAATGCTCACAAAATTTCTCGTTCCTTCTGTTTCCAAAAAGCTTGCCAATAAAATCCTTGTTTCCCTGTCTTTTATAGTTATTTGGACCAGCCATAAGTGCCACTCCCATTTGAAACGTATTCTCAGCGTTTACATTTTTTGCTTTTCTATTGTTAATATCATAGAATATGCTTTGTTTACCTGGGGAAACGGTTCAAGCAACATGATCTGACTTACCACGGTAATGTATTCTTCTCTGAGACCTAGTAGAAACTGCATTAATTTGTTTGTGTTGAAAAACTTCAAGTTTTTTTCGGCGTTCTCGTAGCCATACATGCTCATCAACACCAAAGAGTCTAAATCGTTTCACAACCCCTTTAGTTTTGTAAAATATACTGTTACGGTGTTGTTATCTTGTCTTAAGTTGCTGACTTCTTGCATGATTTCATATAGATGAGGCCCGTTGCTTTCTCCATAATGCCTTTTAATTCATCCTAGAGATCCTTTGCCATAGTTACTACTAAGAAAGAGTCGGAGATTTCCTTTGACAGGGAGTTGATGATCCAAGCTATGACCATGCTATTTGCTTCCTTCCATTTCTTTATAAATTTGTTGTTGTCAACAGGAGGCTGTATCTCTTTGTTCATGAAACCAACTTTTCCCTTGGCTTTCAGGGAAATAATCATCAATTGACTCTATGATAAATAGTTTGCACCTTCGAGAGGTGGATTTTCAAGGTTATCTGTCGCAGTAATGCTATAAGCTTCTTCATCGATGACGCTTTCCGTATTGTCGTCCATCTCCATCTTTTGGAGTTACAAGGTAATATGTTTTATAAGGTAAGGCAGAAACATTGCTCTAATACCATGTTATTTTTCATAAAGAGGAAGATAACTCTCTTGTATTGAATGAGCGTAAGAACTATAAATATACAAAGGTATTGGTATACAAAGGTTACGTGCAACTAGAAAAGAAAAATTATTCTCTCTCTTATCTAACGAGCTATTATTCCATAATGATTATTTACAGTTAGTGAATTATACGTTTGGCTGACATGTACGGGTAGTACTTAGTGATTTAATGTCATTTAAAATGTTCTTTTTAAAAATCAAGTAAACTCATATAACTTTTAAAATCAAATCCTTTTTAAAATAAAGTCGTTCCTTTCTTTTAGATGGATTCATTTAATTGAACTAGCGTATTTCTTCGATCAAATGTCAACTTTATGATCATTGCATTCTAATTTAAAAAAAAAAATCTTTTAGGTATAAAAAAGAACATTTTCTTTAGCTAAATTATGCTTTATTTATTTAACTTGTTAATTAGCCAATTTTTTAAATTAAAGTCAAATCACTTTTATTCCTAAAGTCAAAGATATATCCTTATTATACAGATTTTATAAAGATCTTAATCACCGTTCTTAAGATTTTCTAGTCCAGGCCTTTGAATCACCATCGTCGATCCGTGGTAGTTTTGTGTTTCTGCAAACAATATGATTATGAAGATTTCCTTGATCAATAAATTTGTATGATCTTACTGTGATCGTTGAAAAAGAAATATGAACCGTTCATTCTTCTCGCAACCCTTTCTCGGTCTCCTTCAACCTGCCAAAATTGGTTCCATGTGAACTCACCATTTAGGTCTTCATTTTTGTTTTCTTCTTCGTTAGGTTCCTTTTTCTTTTAATAAGAAACTTCTGATTAGGTTCTTTTAATAATTGCACATTTCAATTTTCTAAAACAGTATAACGGCACCGTATGCTAGACATCAGAATCCTAGGGTTTTGACCTTTGCTATAAATATCAGGGAGAGAGACACCAACACTAAACCCTAATTTCACTTCGTAACTGACACAGGAAAAAGGAGAGCAAATTTGAAATTGTACAGAAACTTTAGTTAACATCGTTGTGATTTTGATCGAGACAGACATTAGATATGGACAAGAGCATGCTGGCAGGGTTGGACGGTCTACCTGAAGAAGATAAGATGCGAATGGCCACCATGATCGAGCAACTACAGTTGCGCGACAGGTCCGTCTCTTTTCCTTATTATTGCTTTATTTGAATTAAACGATGAGATCTTGGTCCTTTTTGTTGTTTTTAATGGGTGTTGCGTTTACATTAGTGATGTTTAGCTTTCGGTTAGCGTAAAGCGAAAAATGTCGAGTCCTGATGTAGCTTATATTTATTGGTGAACTCTCAACATGCGATAATGTATTGATTTCAAGTTCTAGGGTGTTGGACTGCGCTTTAAGTTTCTGAAACAACAATCTTTGAGGTGCTACTGCTAAGATTGTGATATTTGGCATCCCTTACAGCTTTACGTATATGGGTTGTTTCTTTCTGGAAAGAAAATGTAGAAATGATGATTGTGGATTGTGAGAGGTAACTCGATTCATCTTCTTCTCTTGTTTCTGGCTTCGAATAAGACTGGCCCAACAAGAATTTGTGAGTTTTGTTGGTGTTGGTTGTGGTTGTGTCTCTTGTGAGGAAGGATAAAGATGTGCAATGCGTGAGTAGTGATGAGAAAGCAGGAAAAGAGCATTTGCAGTGGTAATATCTTATTGATATGCATTGTTGTTTCTGAAAATAATATCTATGATATAGGGGGTTCTCAGCATTTTCCTGGTTTGCTGCAGCTATTAATTATTCATCCCATACTAGCTCTTCTATGTGCTGAGTGATTCTGGAAATTGTTTCTTCTTATACTATTTTTATGTGCTTTTGTGGTTTTGCATTCATAATAAATGCTATAGGTTTCTCCACATCGATTTCTTTTTTGAAATTTTGGCCAGAAATGTTACTTTCTGTTGTTTGGAATAAATATTTCTATAGCGGTTTTGTCTCACTTCTATTTATGTTGCTTCACTTCCTACCCAGGTGGATAAGATGTCACTTGATTGGTTTAACTAGGTGGCATTGCTAATGTGAAGCCAGAATAATGTTCTCCTTAAAACCAATGCAGCAATCATGTTGTATTTGGACGTTTTGGGACCAACATTTACTATCTGTCAATTGGTTAGATTTTGGTGTTTTTATCTTCTTTATTTGTGTATAGTAAGGGTCGTCGAAGACCATAAAAGGTTATTCACAACATTAGCTGCATCAGAAAAATCAATCTCAGGCTCCATCTTTGGCCAGTTTGAATGAATTGGCAGCACATACCTTCGAATATTTCCGGAGCTGGTGCTCTGTGCTATAATTAAGTTCACATTGTGAGTTGATATTGCATGTTCTCAATATGTTCCCCTGCAGTTTGAGGATGTATAATTCACTTGTGGAGAGATGCTTTAATGACTGTGTGGACAACTTCTCACGTAAATCTCTTCAGAAGCAAGAAGAAAGCTGTGTGACGAGATGTGCTGAGAAGTTCTTGAAGCATTCCATGCGTGTTGGTATGAGATTTGCAGAGCTTAATCAGGGGGCAGCTACATCAGATTAGAACTTGATCAGATTAATCAAGCAATCCATGGATTTGGCTCGAGAAACCATTTTGTTTTTGACTATTCACTATAGTTTTGCTCGGACAAGTAGGGAGCCGTTTAAAGAAATTATAATTACTTTTTGCCTATTTCCAGCCGGGATTCCAAAGTGCCGGCCACATTGGTATCGTATTTTCCCAATTTGAAGCATAATAACACCTACTCGTTAGGAAATCAAAGATGAGCCTTACATGTAACAAAAATTGAATCTTTATAAATTGTTCTATTCCCTACACGTTCTGTATTGTTCTCAACCTATTTATATTTTGAGGTTAAATCCTATTTTTGATTAGTCGACGAATAGGCCCAAGAATATTGAAAACAGGGATGCCAAGAAAGAAAATAAAAAGAATAGGTCAGCTGGGTCTTTTTGAAGTAGTTGATCTAACGCCATCTCTAGTTTAGCATGAGAGAAATATTTTTACTTTCCGATTGTGGTGTTATGATGGACATAGTAGTTGATTTTGTGTAATGCAACTGGAGGATCAAATAGCCAGCTGATATTCCTACAAACCCAAACCCGTGACCAGAAGTGCAAAAAAGTCTAGGGTTTAAATTTATTGGCTTGATCACGATGACTTCATTGATGTGAGTGAAATGAAGGAAGTTGGGTTGAAGTTGCTGGGGTGGATGCAATATGGACGATTGACTTGATGAAAATGAGCTCTAAGGCAACTTCTGCTTCTTCTTTCTGATGAAGGATTATGTAAGCAGACCCTTTTTTTCTTTTTTGGTCTACCTTCATTATTGCTTCTTATTTATGTTAAAGTTTTTAATAACATTTAAAAATTACAAGTAAAAGAAACTTGTAATAAAGGATGATAGGGTGGATGGGGAAACGAACCCGACACTCAGAAAGAATTATAATAAAGCTCCATCTTGTTAGGCCTTGAATCGTAACCTGAATACTCAGAAATCTCTTCAAGAATGGCAATAGATTGATTCATAAGTCTAAATCTAGATGCTTTTAACAGGTTAAATTAGGAGTTAAATCAAGCTCAAATTGATCTAAGGTTTAATTTTTCTATAAAAAAAAGGTTAGGCCTTATATAGGCTTGGGCCTTAGGCACGAATTTAATTTAAAAAAAATGTTATGTTATGTTATGTTTTTAATTTCAAATAAATTAGTAAAAATGTGGTATCAATATCTCTACTAGTAATCTAGGCTTGTTGAATATTTATGATTGATTTTTAAATAATTCCTATTCGATTCTTAGCTTGTACATTGCAAACTTGCATTATAATATGGCCTCGTAATCATTATGCTTATTTCCTAACGAATTTGTGGTTTCAAATATCAGTTTTTTACATTCTTACACCAAGTTAGTACCTCCAATTATGTAGACGTCAATACACAATTGAAATCTTTAGCTGATCATTTAAAGTATGCATCTTCATGAGATAATGAGACACTTCTAATGATAATTGATGAAGGTTTAAATATAGCTCAAGCTCTTTTTTTGATATCACAAAACAACCATTAATTGGACCACACAAGATATAAAAGGAAAATGCCCTTTTATATGCATGCACGAAGGATGGGAACTTACAAATCAAAGATACACAAAGGAGATTAAACTCTTTGATGATGGAAGTAGTTAATATGGAAATTCTACGCTTGATGGATTTGGGAGTTATTTTAATACATAGCAAATTCAGAGGAAGAAGATGAGCGCTGAATATGACTCCCAATCATTGTAAAGCAATGTCACTTATCCTTTGACTAACATGACTTTTAAAATTTGTTAATGTTACTATTCTTACTTCTTATCACTTTTATCTTTTCATTCCATATGTATTAGTCTATGCCCTACAACCAATTGATTGACCGTAGTTTAGTGATAATATAATTTAAAGATATTCTTTATCTTATATATCTTTAGATATATATGACAAATTTTCAGGAATAATTCATCATCATCATCATCATACCCCAAAGTCCCGCACTGAAGCAGGGTCTAAGGGAGCCTGATAGTACACAACCTTACCCCTACATGGTAGAGAGGCTGTTTCCAGTAAACCCACATGCATATGTGACATGATAATAGAGATGTAGTTACAAGGAATAAATACGTAAAGATTAGTAGTACATTCAAATATCTTTGCAAATATGAGCAGAGATCATACTGGAATTGCAGCTTAAATAGCTTCTTTGCTAATTACTATAAGAATAAGATAGCAAGCAACATTTGGTAAAAGGGAACAGAAAGAAAATCGAGCAATGTCCAAAAAGAAAAAA
>JANTNU010000008.1:34998574-35014802 GCA_024752395.1 Erythroxylum havanense
TTAAAGCTTCAACCTGGCTTGTCAACACTGCAATCGCATCTACATTATATACTCTTGTTGGCTTGCTAGGTTTTGCTTGAGAAGAACAATACGGGTAGCTGTTCATGACCATATCTTCAATGAGACCATAGGTTGCTCCTGGTGTTTTATTATTTAGTATTCTCTTAGCTATTACATCAATCATCTACCGAGTTGTTTAATTGAGTGCATTGTAAAAGATTTGAATCTACGTCCATGACGCTAAACCATGATGTAAGCACTTTCTTAACATCTTCTCGATTATCTCCTAGGTGTCATATAACGTTTCTAAATCGATCTGAGCATAGAAAGAGATATTGTTCCTCAATTTGACAATCTTAGTTGGCAGGAAGTATTTCAAAAGAAACTTCTCTATCATTTGGTTATAGATGGTGATGAATTTCTTAGGCAGAGAATTTAATCATTACTTTAGCCGATTTCTCAATGAGAATGACAATAATCTTACTCTAATCGTGTCATTAGTGACACCTTTGACCTTAAATGTGGCACAAATTTGTAAAAATGTTGTTATATGCAAATTTGGATACTCATCTTTGAATCTCGAATATTTTCACTTTATGAATAAAGAAGTGAAAATTTATAAGCCTGGATGTTAGTCCTAAAACTTTTTACTATTGAACCACGTGGTTAAAGTCAAAATAATATGGTTTGTGCATATATGAACACTACATGCTCCATCCCATTCGTGCAGTGACAGTCGAGCACTTCTTCAAGTCGAACTTGGCCTTGCAACTTGCCAGACCAAGTAGATAAAAAAGTCTGTCACTGGCATTGTTCAACTCCCAATCTTATCAGAATCTACGACATTCTCCTAATGTCATTCTAGACCTTCTTCCATCGTCAGAGCTTATAGTTTTTCATATATAAAAACTCCACAACCAAAAAGATGAACTGTTTCTTACTCCAAAATCCCTCAAAAAGACCATGCTAGTATGCGTTGAATTTCTCAAATATAACTAGCTGCTACTAAGAAATATAATAAATTATTTTTATAAAAATTGATAACTACTATTTTTAAATTTGTAATAAATGTAATAATTCGTACTTTAAATAAATTATTTAATAAGATAATAACTCAAATACGATCTAATAATTTATATATTTAATATAAATTATTACTTTTTTTTGTAACAAATCAAACGTGCAATTTTATAAAATGAGAGGGTCTTGGAGAAGGATGAGACCAATGAAATATTCTATGGAGGCAACACATCAATTCAAGAATTAAATAAAGGAGAGAATAATCGGAAGCAAAAACAAAGACATGAGATCACATGAATGGGTCAACGTGGCGTAAGGATTTTAGTTGAGCTGATCAATCTAATATGATATCCATGCATACTCTCCTCCTTTCCTTATGGCATTAAAATAGAGTACAAAACTTCCGTTTAATTTTATGATATTTTATTTTTTCTCATAAATTTTAACCATTTATTTACATGAGTTTCGCGTGAAACTCGCATAAATAATTATGATATCTTATTTTGTCTCATAAATTTTAATAATTTATTTACGTAAATTTCGTGTGAATTTCATATAAATAAATACAAAATTTGTATACATAAATTATTAAAATTTATAAAATAAAATAAAACACTGAAATATTAAACCGGAAATTCTTGTCCCATCAAAATGATCACGCTTTAAATAATAGATGGAGAAAAGCCAAATGTTTAAAGACTGGGGTGAGCAAGCCAAGCCAGCCATTTCGAGAAAGCATGGGTTGTTGGATTGTCTATGTACCTCAGTCGTATCCGACGGATACAAATTGTCCTACGGACTTATCTCTTCTAAAGACTATAAAGCTTTTCCCAGACACGGAAAGGACTCCAAGGACGACAAACAAAGCAAGCCGCAGCTGGGACCATCCCACCATTAATACTACTGCTACTCTCCTCTGTGTCCATTTGCTTGAGTAGCCTGCAGTAATCAAACCGTAGGATAAGAAGCAACCAAAGAGCTCCCCTTTTATGGTTTATTTCTCCGCTTTATTTTCATTAAATCATTTCATCCTGTTACGTTCTTGGGATAGGAAAGCAGGAGGTGGGTTCCTGAATTCTTTATGCAACAGTTTGTGGGTTGGTATTTATTTGTTCGTTGTTTATTTGTTTGTTTTTCTTTTCTTTCCTCTTTCATATCAAACTTGCCTTCAAAAGCAATCAACTTTGCTGGATAACACCTTTTGTTTTTGAAAAAGATGCTTTTTTTTTTCTTTCTCTGGTGCACCCATAGATCTGCTCTTTTGCTAAACTCTTCTGACTTGTCCACTTGCAAGTTAATTTGAAGCTCAGATTCCCATTTTTGTGATCTGTAGGAAGAGATTTCAGAGGGTAACAATTCCTAACTTAATGGGGATTTGCTTGAGCGCCCAAATCAAAGCTGAGAGCCCATGCAACACAGGTAAGGCTACTTTTCAATTCTTTCATTGAGACCCTTGTACTGTTATGCAATTGTTGTTCTAAGACTTGAACTTCTAGCGCTTTTTATATTTTTCTGATATTGTTTTCTACCCCATCCCTCTCTGTATCACTGTGTGGATGAATCAAAATCTTGAATTTCAGGCCACTGTGAAAAGCTTCATTGAGAGGACTTGATTGTTTTTCCCTTTTCCTGTTAACAATTAACTTGCTATCATTTCTGTTGAGAACTTCAATCACGGCATCTTGAATACTTGTTATTTTCAGTTTTTTGACATGGTAGGTTTGCATGCTTATAAATTGTATGAAAGGAAATAGAAATACAATCCTTCTATCTTCAGATTCTGGGTTCGTTAACTTAAATCCAGCACAGCCAGACAGATGATATAACTCTATTGTTCTCATATGAAATAAATATGCAGCAAAATTGGGAATTTCCCCAGTTTTCTTTTTCCTTATCTTTTCACTATTGGCTTTGCAATAGTTGTTGTTGTGTTTTTTCTTTTTTTATGCTTTTGTTAGACTTGATAGCCTTTAAATGTCTTACTCATTGTCTATGCTTATAATAATTATAATAAGTATGGAATTGATTTTTCCTGGGTCAATGCCCGAGTGGTTAATCGGGACAGAGTGTAAATTCGTTGGCAATGTGTTTATGCTGGTTCAAATCCAGCTCGGCCCAATAATTAACCGATCCGCCATGCAATTATTTGAAATGATATAATGCCTTTGATCTTTCGAAAAGCTTGATACAAAAAAACAGAAAAGGAAATTCAAAATTTCTGACATGTCTCTCCCTTTTATTTTTTTTAATTTGCTTTATTTTTTTGTACATAAATTCTCATCTTACTAATGATCTAGATTCATATTAGGATTTTTAAGCTTTAAGTCTAAAAAAAAGAATAAAGAATAACGAATCTAAGAAAAAATAAAGAATAATGTAAACAAAAAGATTCTTTTTTCGTTAAAAGATTGATTGTCAATCAATAGTATTTTGCATCTGCTTTCCTCCTACAGAGGTTTATTGTTGTTTGGAAATGAAACGAAAATCTTTTCTTTGTTGGTGATGGCATTGTGCTTATGCAGAGCATATATATGCTTGTGTAGGGGCGAGTCCAAAGTATGTCAGTGCAGATGGAAATGATCATAGTGTAAGTAGCAAGGCGTCATCTGTTTCAGTGCCTCCAACACCTAGAAGTGAGGGTGACATACTAAACTCCTCCAATGTGAAGAGCTTTGCCTTCTATGATTTGAAAATGGCGACAAGGAATTTCCGTCCTGATAGTGTCCTAGGAGAAGGTGGTTTTGGTTCAGTTTTTAAGGGATGGATTGATGAGCATTCATTAACTGCTACTAAGCCTGGGACTGGAATGGTTATTGCTGTGAAAAGGCTCAATCAGGAAAGTTTTCAAGGACATAAGGAGTGGTTGGTGAGTTCTTTTCCCTGCCTCCTGATTTTCGATTTGGAAGATAATTGGACATGAAGAAACTGAATCCAAGTGAGCTTCTTCTTGCATGGGAAACTTGTTTTGGTAATGATATGGACAGGGAAGATGCCAGGATGATTTTGGTGGTATTGTGAAGTCTCTGCAGTCAAATTCTAGGATTTACCGTTCTTATTGTTTTGACCATTGGTTTAAAACTTACTTGCTGAACAGTTTGCTTCAATTAGCTGCATAGGTTAGCTCACCTTGCTTATATATTCTTGTCATCAGGCAGAAGTTAACTACCTTGGTCAGCTTTATCATCCGCATCTGGTGAAACTGATAGGTTATTGCTTGGAGGATGAACACCGGCTTTTAGTGTATGAATTCATGCCTCGAGGCAGCTTGGAAAATCACTTATTTAGGAGTGAGTTATTTCACGTTCAGCTATTTATTTATTGAAGCCAAACAGCTCTGTTCAACATTTTAAAACTAACTTTTATGTGTTGAAATACCAGGAGGTTCTTATTTCCACCCTCTTTCTTGGAATCTCCGCTTGAAGGTTGCACTTGGTGCTGCAAAGGGGTTGGCATTTCTTCACAGTGCTGAAACAAAAGTAATATATAGGGACTTCAAGACTTCCAATGTGTTGCTTGATTCAGTAAGTATGGTCTTTGAAGTCTGACTTTCGTGCTTCCATGATGTGATTCTCTTTTATATTCTTGCAAATTGATTGCGTTCTCATCAGCTCTTGCAATCTCATCCATGATACACTTGCAGAACTACAATGCGAAGCTCTCTGATTTTGGATTGGCCAAGGATGGGCCAACTGGCGACAAAAGTCATGTATCTACTAGAGTTATGGGAACTTATGGATATGCTGCCCCAGAATATCTAGCAACAGGTATCCTCTCACATTCATCTAGATTGTCAAGCTTGGCACTTATTATTGGGATTCTTTTTGTACATTCAGGTGTTCATCTTCTAACTTATTTGACACACTAACTCTGAAAATCTTTCCACTTGGACCAGGTCATTTAACTGCCAAGAGTGATGTTTATAGCTATGGTGTTGTGTTGTTAGAAATGTTATCTGGTAGGAGAGCAGTCGATAAAAATAGGCCATCTGGAGAACACAATCTTGTGGAATGGGCTAAACCATGCCTGGCAAACAAACGAAAGATTTTTCGGATCCTAGACAGCCGTCTTGAAGGCCAGTATTCAGTGGATATTGCATTTAAGGCTGCTACACTTGCACTGCGTTGCATTTCCACAGAAGCCAAGTTCAGACCTACCATGGATGAGGTTGTGAAAGTATTGGAGGAAATCCAAGATTCAAATGAATCTACCGCCAATAACCAGACGAACAATGTGCATAGGAGCCGCAGACGAAGTGCAGATGATGCTCTTAGCAGAAGGAACCCTACCAATTATCCCCGGCCTTCTGCTTCCTCACTTTATGCCTGAAAATCAAAACCTGACTTAAGGCTGCTTCTCTTTATGGCTAAGCAAACTGCAGTTATCTTGGAAACTCTGGCATCCACCAGCATTTTGGACATGGTTGTACAGTTGTTTTGCTGACTTGAGTTCCGAAGCAAGCACAAAAACAGCAGTTCGCAAAGTATTGTGTATGTATTCTACATTAACCTAAATGTTTGTGATACCTGGAGTCAGCTTTGAAATGAGAGATGCATCTGTATTAATAATTTCACGTTTCCTCCTATTTTTCCACTCGGGGCTTCTTGTATTAGATGAAATATTGAGTTGTTTGATTTGATAAATACATGGTTCCCTGGCCTGGGGTCCTAGATGGGTGTAACTAAATCATTCGCGAGGCATTTGGCTTAGTAAAAGGGAAGAAAAATGATCGGAGATGGAAAGAAAAGTTGATGGAAAAGTTGCAGACCGTTGGAAAAGTATTGCAAACTATAGTCGACGATGGTCTTTGCAAGGTGAGAGTGAGACCCATTATTAGTAACTGAGGTTACGTGAATAGTCATTGGCTATGGAAGATCTTTGTTTTATTACCCCAACATGAATCACGAAGCTGCGGGGGAGACTGCATTGAACTGGAGTCCAACCAAAGACCCTGGAGAAACTCGAGGGCCTCAAGACTTGCTTGTCATGTCGCCAAAACCAATTTTATTTGTATAAGGTTTTTTTTTTTTTGATTCAAGGAAACTTCGTAGGCGGATCAAACGGGCACATTTCTTTGAGGGTTCAACTGACGCACCACTTCACAGGCGGGTCAAGCGAGCGTACCTCATCATTAAGGGTTCAATTAGTTCTCCATCTACAAGTAAAATCTCGGCTGTCCCAAGCTGATAAAAGAGTAATTAGGAGGTTGAACTTTGGTGTAATCGGTAAAGTTACTTGGTAAAGTTACTCTTTTATGATTATGGTCAAAACATGCAAAAGAAAGACAACATATATTAATGACCGATTTCTAACCCTCGCAAAATAGGGAATCTTTGAGTAACTAGTTTAGAAGTAATTAGGAGGTTGAACCTTTGAGTAACCGGTTTAGAAGTAGGATTTTGTCAATAATAATTTGGACTCATCAATGTTAATGGAATTTTAAAAATAATTTATTTAAATATTAATTTTGATAAAAGATTTACATAAGTTATTATTATTGTTATCTCTTTTATAATTTTTGTGTTCCATTCAAATTCTAACAAGTACTATTTTAATAATATTAAACTACAAAGAGAGAACTTTAAAAAAATATATTGTTTATTAGTTTGATTAAAAAGAGAATGATTGACCCAACAACCTGGCAAGTGTTCTTGTTCTTTGTACATAGCACCATTGATAGAGGTTAAGCTTGTTTTTATCCAATACATAATCATTAAAGAATAGCAAGTTAGTGGATAGTGTTTTACTAGTTGTCAAACCAATCAAAAAGTAGTCAAAGATATGAGCTGCAAAATAGTTGTCAAAGTTGTTATAAAGTGACTTAGTTGTAAAGCTACAACAAAAGCCTAAGTTTTACATTAAAAGAGTGTTTTTTTAATAGATTTTGTGAGTTCTTTATTCAATCAAAACAAATTCTATCTTAAGATGCACCAACATCAAATTCCTAGTAGATAAAAACTGGGTTTTAAGTTTATTAAATGTTAAGGTTTTTGATTAGTTATATAAAGCTTGCTCAATGGGAAAGGAACATCGGCTTTAATCATGTAAAAAATATCATGTTAGTGAACAACCGTTCTCATTAGTTGTCACATGTTTTGCTAGTTATCAAATTAAGATAAAATTTGTCAAAGATGTGTTGTAAAATAGTAGCTAAAGTTGATATAATCCGATGTCCATAATGTATAAATTGAGATGCAATGGAAATTATAACGTCTAATCTAATTGGACCAAGAGCAGACCATGCTAATTGGACTCCATTACAACTCCTACTTGGACTTGTATAACAAGATAGCTCATTCATTTCTGATTCGGTCACCCGCTTCACTTCTGTTAATCCCCTCCTTGTGGGCATCACGGAACTTCTCAGTCGTAACTGGACAGTCTTCCCTCGCCATATATACCGGGAAGGTAATCGTTGCGCCGACTGGCTCGCCTCAACCGCCGTAGATTTTGACTTGGGGGTTACCACTTTTGTACATGCTCTCATCGGGTGCTTTTCTCTCTTCCTCGAGGACATGGCGGAGTCTCGACACCCACGCATTATATTGTAGTCGTTTGTACTCTTTCCCTTGAATGCAAAAAAAAAAAAAGATAGCTCATTCATCATGAAGAGAACCTCATGTTGCAACAGTCTTGTGTCCCATGGCATAAGCTTTCTGTTTGAGAATAGAGAGTTCTAAGCTGCCTTCTACAGTTATGTAGCAGATGTCCTTTTCACCTCTTTCATTCTTGATTGAATAGTACCCTTCTTTTCCTTTTTCCAACATAGCTCTGATCTGTTCTGGCTTCAAATTCTTTGTTATTCTCCACAATTTCGTTGATATAATTCTCCCACTGTTATTCTCTCCTTTTTATATCGTTTACAAATGTAATAATCACAGGGATTAGATGATATTGAGAATTTGAGATAGTCATACCCTCTTAATAAATCCTCTCACATCCATCATGACTGGCGCTATGAACCTTCAACTTCTCACTGGCAGCCATAAACCTGGAAGAACCTCAACATTCTGGACAACATCAATTAAACAAAGCCTGTGCCTTTGAGCTGATATTTCCAATTGTAAATTTACTGAGATAAGGTACGAAACAAACTAATCCAATTTACCAATACTTTCTGATAATTGAGGACACAGGACAAGTTGGGTCTCCACTTCTTGTCCAAAATCCTTATCATGTGCATTCGCAAACAAATCAATAAAGGTACAGGGCAAGCTGGCAAGAAACAGACACAATAGAGAGGAGAGTTCAATTGATATGACTTAATTTAAGTTACAAATGGAGATTATAAACTTGTAATCTACTTGGACCAAGGGCAGACTATGTTAATTGGACTCCATGACAACTCAATACTTGGATTTATATAGCAAGACTCAGCACATTCACCACTAGGAATTTAAGCTCCGAGCTATGACCATATAATGTAATGGTTTACGTTTAAAATCACTACTATCAATGACCATAAAGCTCTTTTTGACATGACTAATCCTCATCAGCTTCGGCTGCGGATATTTCAGAATCCAATTTGTTTATTAGTTGCTCACTGATATGTTTTGCCACAGAAATCATGTCAAGAACTATGCTTGGATCGAGCCCTGCACCTCCTCGTTTGTTCAGCCCACAAATATGTCCCTTCCTATTAACAGATACTGATACAGCAGAGTTCATCTGGGACTCCTCTTCTGTAGTAGCATCTACGATGTAATTCTTTCCAACCTGCAAGGTAGACATGTTTAACATTTTACAATGAAGGATGTTGCAATTGTCCAGAGCTCACAACGTAGAAATTCTTCAAAACCTTTGTCAAAGTAACGATGACAGGTACTGCAGATGTATCAAACTGTAGAAATTCTTCATCACTTATGTCAATCTCAGGTTGCTCATCTCCTGCTGCACCCCCAGCAACATTTACTCTTGGGACACCTACATTGCTCAAAGCAGCCTTTGGGAACATCAGCAAGCATATTAGTGATTGATATTCCGCACAAAATTTTACTGAAGAAACAGAATATCTTCAAAATGATGATAATGCACTTGCATTTGTGAGAAAGGAATTCAAGCGTGCAGATAGCTGAGCCATGCATGCCCAGGTACTAATTACTTGGAAGATGAGGCATTTATTTATCGTTGGAAAAGCAATCCCATGTTCTCACATTCCCGCCAAAATCTTAACTGAATGGGGGGAAAAAAAACTAAGGTTCAAACAAATTACACTGTGTACCTTGATGGCAGCACCAAGAGCATCTAATAGATTTCCATCTGAACTGATGACAAGGCTGTCAATATAAAGATCCCAGCAAATTTTCCCTTGAACAACTACTAGAGATGATAGATCAATCCCAGCCCCTGCAACAATTTTAATGCCTTTACTAATTGACCTAGCCAACACCAAAAATGATAATAAATTGAGGAAATAAAAAAGGATTGCCTAAAAGGAAGTAAAGAGCAAAATAAATCCACGATTCCTAATTGCTCTGCAACACAGACCTGCTCCACTTTTACCCCCCAAGAGACAACACTCTAGAGCAGTTGAAAGTTCTGTTGACAATTCCTCTCCCCCTCTTCCCTGAATCAGATAAAATATTGAAGAAAATATGATGAGTGATTAAGAAATTTCAATTAGGCTTGACCATTCTCAGATGCACTAATAGATAAATATCTGGTGACAAGAATAAGGCAGCAAATATATGGTGACAAGAATAAGGCAGCAAAATAAAAGAAAAGGTGAAAATACATTCAAGTCTTGCATCCAATCTGGCTGACTATTATAAACTGTTAACATGGAGTTATATTTGGAAATCTAATATGCATGAATTATTTAAGGAGAAAAATGACTGCTAACCCCTTTATCATGTCATTAACATTTTTGTCTTTAATTTGTAAAGCCATTTATCATTAAATCTTGACCATTGCAATCATCAAAAAACTGGAATCCCTCATTGCGCAAAATTAACAGAATAGACAGACTACAGAGTAACAGAAAGAATGACACTACCTCAAACATTGGTTCTGCAACTGGACTACAATCAACGAATATGGCAACCTTTCCCTTATCAGGCTGCAGTGCACTTGGCTTCCCTAGTTCAGCCTGCAATCAAACATAGAACATGATAATAAAAATTGTCAAAACCTTGAAGGAAGTAACCTGGGCAACTAAATAGTATCTAGAAAGTAGAAGAGCATGTAGAGCACCTTCACACTGGCAATAACCTCTGTTGCACCCATTCTGATCCGTGCAGAGCCATTTGCCTACCACACAAGTAGATAACCAAAATAAAAGTAAAATAGATGGAGAACAGAAAAGGAAAAAACACACACATACACACACACAACTAGACAGCAGCAGAACAAGAATTCAGTTACCTGAGGGATGACTCCTGTTTCAACAAAGATGGGTCTGTAAGCATCTCTCTTGCGACCATCAGAACGGATGTTTTGATCAATTCCACCATGAATGAAACGTTTTTCTCCATCAGAAAGGCCTACCATTTCTTAAAATCTAAAAACACTGCCAACCACGAGGATCACATTAGTTAAGTTCCAATAAAAATCACTCAGCAGATTAGTCAAAAGGTAATTTCGCAAGAAAAGAAACGAATTAAACAACAGTGAATTTCTAAACGGACAGCCATAGATGAGGGAAAGAAAATCTCTCGTATCCTCGTTCAAAAGAAAAGACCATGAAATCAGCTAGCGGGTAAGTACGGGTGTTCCTACCCAATCAAATGCCTATAGAACATTAACGATCTAAACTCTCATCGTCTGTTATGATGGGAAACTCTCCTATAAACTCATCCATTGCCAACATCATTTAACCAGCACATTAAGACCGGAAATCTCTCATAGACACAATGCAAAATCACAATCATTAAATCTATCCTAGTCTTTGAAGTTCAACCTCTATGCTCTCGTAGGCCAAGAAACAAACACTTGGAAATCAAAAAATTACCCATTCATGAATATACACATATATCCAAACTGCCCTATTACAAAGACCACGAAGTGACGAGAATAGAACATATTAGAAGCGAAATAATGGAAATCTTAAGCTTTAAATCCGAACCTTCAACGACGTTTTAGAGATTCCCTGCTTGTCCTCTTTCATTCTCTGTCTCTTCTCACTCGCACCATTTTCACACAGACTGCGTATTTAAGCTTGGCAAGAAACACTTGGAGATTTAAGTCCAAATGATTAAATTTACACCAAAGCTAACAACAAACGGAGGATGTTAAACCACACAGACCAATGAGAAAAACGACGACGGCAGGGCCGCTCAGCAGTTAAACGCGGAGGACAAAAGTGGCGCGGTAAGTAGGTGGACGGACGGCTGAAACCAGGAGCGGCGTTAACGAACAAGCCGCTATCAGATGTCTAAAAGGTGTCGTTTCAAGTAACTAGGTTCAGGAAATAGTAACAGACACGGGGGCTTTGTCTGTATTAAGAAAACGGAAAGAGATAAAACTCCGTTCTAAAAATAAATTTTGTACGAAATTCATTAGAAAATTTGTTTATTACATTGAATTACATATTTAACTAAATAATAATTGTCTTAATATAATTCGAGAAAAATTCAATACTACGAGTACTGTACTGACTTTGATACCATATCTAGGTCTAGTATGATACTATATTGGTACTGGTTAATATCAGATATTATTTCGGATAATTTTTTAAATTTATAAAATAGTCCATAAATTTTTTAAAAATTACAAAATAATTCATTATTTTATTGTAGGTTATACTTAATATTTTATAAGCTTATATCAACTATGTATCTAAAAATTATAATAATAAATAATAACTACAATTAATATGAAATAACAATAATTTTCAAATATTTCATATATAAATAATAATCATAATTAATATAAAAAAGGCAATCATATTCATACAAATATAAAATTAAGAACAATACAAAGTAATAAAAAGATTACAATGTCATCATATAATAAATAATAATTACATCAAAGCATTCAACAAAAATAACAAATAATATCATTAACTCTCAAACTATTACAATTTACGACAAGAGTTCGTGATGAGGAAATAATTAAATAGATGTAAAACCTGAAACAAAAATATTTATAATTACATTACATATATAGCATTTAACATATACATCAAATATAAATAAGATTAAAAAAAGAAGAAAAACAACAACTTGAAACTTCATTTAATCATCTACGGGAGGATATTTGCTATAACTGCACTGACCTCAATTATTATTTAGTACAAAATCCTTATCATCCAAAGGAACCTTATCATTATCATCATCATCATTCAAATTCAATATACTAAATGACTTGTCGAGTTGTCGAAACCTTCCAAAATAATACCAATTCTCCAAACTTTTATAGTAATCACAGAACCAGATCGAATCCCTAAAAAACTAATATAAGGGAAAGATCTCGTCTATTTGTAACATTGATCATGGATCTAAAAAGAATTTTTTTACGATTCAAGTAGTTAGTCCGAAACATATTACGATAGCCATAATAAGTTTCAAAATTTCCTAAATTAATTGGTTCAAACCTAACATCCAAACCAAACTTATCATCTATTGACTGGGTGTAATAGCATTCCATATCGAATAAATAATAGCAATAAGTTTTGTGAAAAAGAATAAACCTAAATTAAATAATCAAGATAGCTACAACTATTCAGTTTAGTTTTCTTGTTTATCATAAGTTAAATATAGAAATTCATAAATATTCTTTTTGCTACTTGTACCATTCCTTTATGATAATTATAGATCACTAAATTCCTAAATAGCGATAGAATAATTAATATTAAATTAAACTGTCATATTAACCAAATATCAATCATTTATGAAATATGAGAATTCAAAACAAGATATACTTGAATTAAAACGCGAATAAAAGTTTGAAACACAAAACCTCACAAGTTTACAATTAGAGTATTAAATCCCCTTGAATTAGAACGATGAGTTTAGTCGCACATGGCTTTTGCTCCAATAACAAAATTAGAAGAAAGCCTAAAGAATTACTAAAAACGTAAGAAGAGAAAACCCTTTTTCTGTTGTGAGAAATGCCCCTTTTATAGGATTTTCTAATCTAATCCTAATCTAATTCTAATTTGTAAAGATGTCTATCTAAAATGAATTCAAAATCAAACTCTTTCATGATAAGGATAAGGCGAAATCTTCCGGTCAAACTCTAACTCTTTAAGTGACCAATCTTATCCACCGCAACAATCTCTTCACTTTATCCAAAATGTGTCATTATCATCAATAGAGTCTTAATTTGATGCAATCTCTACTTTTCATCTCCTAAAATAAAACAAACATTAATTTTCATATTTAAGTACAAAAATAAATTCAAAATAAAGGAGATAATATAAAATAATTAGTTAAGATGAGATCTTATCAATTACATGTCAATACTTTCTCATTCAAAATTGTCTTCCAAGTTATCCACATATACTAAACTTGGTTCCTTAAAAACTCAAACTGCTAAAAGATCGATATTATCAATTGAAATTAGATCTATTGAACTACTTGTGCTATTAAGAGTCGTAGTAAACAATAAATTTCAATTATTAGAAAATTATAAGAAATTATATCGAAATTAATAATGATAATAACATACCTTTTCCGAAGCTTTAAATTATAACGAATGAATATGAAGTCATTCAATCTCTTTTGCTCCAATCTATTCCTTTTCTTAGAATGGATGAATTCAAATGTGCTCTAGTTCCGTTAATAGCCTGTTGTACTCACATATTGACTTAAAATCCGAATTATAAACTTTTGCAATTCTGGAATACTACTTCCAAATTGATGTCACCAAGAAACTATGAGTTATAAGATAACAAAAGTAGAAAAATAAAGTGATACTTAATTTTTAACAAATAAGAAAAAGGGAATGACTAATGCCTAGAGAATGTTCTGCTCTTTATCGAATAACAATCGGCAATCCAAAATCTCCAAAAGACAACTTATAAAGCTTCATTTGTGAGCTTAAGATATCTTGTATCATTTCATGACCAACAATTGTTGTAATAGTGAATCACATTCCTTTAATAACTTCATCTTTCTTTGGAAAAATCGATCTGACATATGCACTAGGATTCAAAAAGAATGAAGAAGAAAGTTGTCTTTCTCATTTCTCATTGATGATTGTAAGATACGATGTGTACAAAGAAGGTCTATGTTTCATATTAGCCTTGATTGCTTCCTTTACCCTTTCCATGACATTAAAAAAAAAAAGTCATTGATGGCTTTTCTTTACTATCAGCCTAGCAAAACACCCTCACCAAAGGCTCACAAACTCGAATAACAAATTGACATTGAGACCAAAATTCTCTATCTTCCAATATAATGCTGGAAACCTCTAATGCAACATTAGACTTAACATGCTAAGATGTAAACCGTTTATCATTTGTAAAAGTTTGTCTTAACTCTTTCTTCATCGAAACAAAAGACTGAAGTGATACAAAATTTGTTGCAAATCTTGTTACACCAGGACAACACAAAGTTTTACCATTGATAAATTCTTTTCTCATTAAATTCAACATTCACGAACAATTATAGATAAACTTGGTCACCATTTTATCTTTCTGCATAGTCTTATTAATAATAGGAAAATAACTAGAATCCTTTATATTTTTTATCATTAAGTCAATGCAATGTGCAGCATAAGGAGTCCAAAAAAAGAATTATAACTATTATGTAACCTTCTTCCTGTCACTTTATAAGCGAAATCATTGTTAGTCATGAATTGAAAAATATTTTCTGGCCCCACCTTATTCACAACTTCATCAAAATAAAATATCAATATTTCTAATAAGACTAGATGTATCAATAGACTTCAAAAATGTTGAACCATTTATAGAATAAACCAAAATTAATAATAGGCTCTTGTCTCCTATTTATCTAACCATCACATATGATTGGACACCCAAAAGTAGCCCAATTCACTCTTCTTTCTACCAAATAACTTTTAATTTCACAAACTGAGCAACTCAAAAGTTTATTTGTTAAGTCATCAATCAAAAGAGCTTTGTACCCCGGACCGTAGAGGTTATTATATCCACCATAAGTTGATAATATTAAGATTGAGAAGCTTTGAATGATGAGCCTGTATCATACCACCATATAACTACTACCATATTGACATTGTGAGCCACATCTCTTGATTGCATTGCACTACGAATTGAAAGTTGGGCTTTAGAAGTTATTCACAATGAAAAAAAAAACTAGTCACCTACCTTTTTTTTTCCTCATATTAGGTCCAAGTGTAACATTCATTTCTTACTAAGCCTAGGATGAAACATTACCATTACCATTATTATTACCACCTTTAACATTTCTACAATCACCATGAAAACCAGCAAACGAACTTCTATTACCAATTTCAAAATTCAACATTTCCCTTCTATCTTTCTTATGTTGGTATTCTTCAAGCAAAGTTTTCATTTGCTACTTCATATCATGACTTACTTTTTTATAGGGTTCTACATCTCTTTTAATCTCAGCTAAATGCTTATTTAATCGGGTGGTTTCTCCGCCTTTCAAATGCTAGTTACAAAATAAGCAAGTAGTATGGTTCCTCATACTGAGAACCAATGCAGCATAAACCCAAGCTAGATCATTATATCTTCATGAAGTGGTTTAATTAGGAGTACTTGAATTTGCTTTCATTTATCTATAAAAATAAATGAATGCATATATCAAACATCATAAAAACATATAATTTCATTACATAATACACGTCCATCTTATATAATATAACTCATTTTGTATGATTACATCATACACAATTCAATTTATTCGAACACAATTCAGCATAAGTCAAAAACTAACAATTCAATTATTCAATATACATAATTACATAAAACATACATAAACAATTTCCATTTCGAGCAATCACAAAACATCCGTAAACAATTTTCATTTTCAACAATTCCATTTCTAACAATTTTAATTCAAAGTTTCAAATATCACAAAACATGCATAAATAATTTCCATTTCAAAAAATCACTATCACAAAACATAAATAAACAGTTTTCATTTTCAAAAATTTGAACATTTCCAATTCAAACATCACAAAACATACATAAACAATTTCTATTTCCAACAATTTCCATTTCCAATAATCACAAAACATACATAAAACAAATTTCATTTCCAACAATCTCAAAACATACATAAACAATTTCTATTTTCAATAATTACAAAACATACATAAC
>JANTNU010000008.1:35067857-35078160 GCA_024752395.1 Erythroxylum havanense
AAATGATAACAAAACCATAAGCAATGATGGCTCGGTTTGATTTTTGTTCTGATATCATGAATTCCCTTTATCAACCTGTTGGCTAAAAATAGGGACCAATGCCCTCAAATCACATGCACTCCATTGTCTAGAGAGAATTGTTTTCCACCTTTAACAATCTGTACTAAACAATTAATTTTGCAAGCAAGAAAGAAAAAAGGGAATCATGTCCATCACCATTACTAAGAAGTACTAATCTTTTCCTTTTTCAATCTTCAGGGCTACAGTTTGACATTCTTTATAATACTCCCAAGTCAGGGTAAAGTCCAACTACCACAACCACCAAATTAACTACCCCTAAGGGCAAAGATCCTCCAAGATCAGAACCAAAAAATAAAATAGGTACATGGAAGAGCTGAAAGATGTTTTCGGGGATGTAGAAACACCGGGTTCGAGTCTCGGCAGCGATAATATGGGAGCTCATCCAATGTAGTGATTCCTTGTGTGCACCGAATACTGGGCCGCCTTTTTGAGAAGTTGACTGGAATCAAACCGTGATTTATCTCCCTCACATAATATCAGGCCGGAGTGTGGGGATGCCTAAGATAGACGTTCCACCTTTGAGTCTAAGGGATGTAGAAACACAAGTGCTAAGATAGAAATGAAAATAATTAATAGGCAGTCACCAACCACATGCATGCAAAGAGGCAATAGATGATGGTCCAAGCTACCATCATTTGTACCTTCATGATTATACTCTATTCATTTTGGAGGCCTCCATGAAATGCGACCAAATTTATTCCAACCAACCTCTCCTAACGTGGGTCTTTCCCAAATTATTGCATCTACCTTTGCCTTTGCTTGTACTTGAAGGCATTATCTTCTGTAACTAACGTCGAGATGCCATTCTCCTCCACAAGTTTGTACTATTATTCCAATGCTTCAAGTACGGATGACGTACCTACGACGAATTGAACAGTACTTTAAATTACGTTTAGATCTCACATTGAGCCTATTCGTGGGGCTCTAAAGCATTTTGCTAGAAGTCTTCGTCAAAAGAGGCCCAACAAAAACATCCCAGAAGTAATAGGTTGATCCTGGCCACCAGGCTCAACGCAACACGAATTTGTAAAACTATCTGAGGAATGGCCTGATACTGATAGATTCAATGATGAGCTGTAACTGTAAGCAGAGCCTAACAATTTCCTTTCTTTTGGTTTCTGTATGCTGTCCGGCGGAAGGGTCTAGGGATTAGAAGTGCTTACGATCAAATACTCTACAAAGCAACCTAATACAGCAATCTTACCCACTTATAAAGTTCAATTAGAAATTTCATTGAAGATGAAAAATGACTTTTTCAATTAGAAATTTCATTGAAGATGAAAAATGACTTTTCAGACTTACGAGAAAGTTGGTTCGTATAAGAGAATAGTAATAGAAATCTTTGTTCTCATCAGTTAGTTTTACATTTAGTTCTTATAGTTGACGTTGTTAGTAGTTCTATACCACAAGTATATCTGCTGAAATCAGGATGCAACAACATTGTTGATGTATTTACAACTTAGAGATTGAATCATAACGCTACTTGAGTCAAAAACCTATGCCATGTGGAGAGTCTGCTTACTTGAGAGCTGGGCTATGCTCAACTGGGCAATAAGAAAACCACATTTGTGAAATGCTTGCTTTATTTTAGCAATTTAGAATACAGGATCTTGATTGTTGCATGTAATGTATTGGGTTGATAAGTATGACAATCAGACTGGCATGAGGTGGGGCCAGTAAGATATCGTCTTCTTCCTATTTTCCTCTCTCAAGATTTTTCTGGTACTTCTTTAATTTCGTCTTTGTATCCCTCTTGTGCTTGCTAGGGTAAGCATTGAGTTTTCTAGCTATAGGTTATGTGTTTAATGGTCGGGGAGGTCAAGATTCGCTGGATTTTTTTTTCGTGTGCGTAATTAATAGTTTGTTTCTTGCATTGATTTATTACTAGTAGGAGGAGGTTCTGAGTTTAGAAGTGCTTCTCAATAATATTGCTTTTCAACTCTTCTTTTAGTACTTTTATTTTATTGTCTTTTCGTCTTTCTCTTAGTTTTTATTATTCGTATTATTCCCACCTGTGAGTATTATTTGTTTTAATATTTACTTGCATAAATTAGATTTTGTTTTTTTTATTCTTATTTCTATTAGTTTTGGTGTTATGTATTAGTTTTGGTTTTGTCCTTCTTACTATTATTATGGAATATTGATTATTACTATTATTATTAGTATTTACGTGTGATTAGTATTCTTATTGTTATTTGCATTTATTTTAGCTCTATCTTGAGATTCGGGTATTTTTATTATCATTTCTATTTAGTGCTTTTATTTCCCCATTACCTGTATTTTCATGGATTTTCTGTTTTATGAATTGGTTCTATTACTTGCATAATTCTTTTATTGTCTCATATACATGTGGATTCACCGGAAACAGCCTTTCTATTATATATGGGTAAGGCTGCGTACTATCGGACCTCCTCAGACCCTGCTTCAATTCGAGATTTCAGACTGGGTGATGATGATGATGATGATGATTTTTAGTCCTTTTTATCCTTATTTTTTATACACAATTCTCACAGTATCACAAACTCATCTTCACGTTTATTTTGCAAAACTATGTTCTTTAAAAGATTTAGTTAGATATATTTTCATTTATGTTTCATATAGTTTAAAATTATATAATAATTAATATATTATGTTTTGCATAATATTTATATGCATAATTAATTTTTATTACAAAATAAAATATAGTTAAAATTACAAGTAATTTTTATTTTTATGTTGTCAAATAGTCTATTGTATAAAGTTATTTAAAAAAACTCTTTTTTAAATGACAGTTAAACAGTCAATTGACTTCTTAGAAAAGTTCTTTTTAGAAAAGATCTACAAAAAAAATTTAACCGATAAAAATTCTACTAGTATAAGCCCATCGCAGCAAAACTTAACATAACATTACACAAGAAAAATAGCAATTTTATACACTCACTAAATAATTACTCTTTCTTTTTCTATTATTGCTGTTAGATTTAGTGTTGTTTTCTTTATTTTTATGTTCTGCTCTTATTTTTATCATTCTTTTTAATCAAAATATTAAAAATAAAAATAAATTTTTTTTTTAAAGATTAAAGGATTTAAAAAAAAATTCCAATTATAAGAGAGGTCTATCTCTTTTATCTGTTTGTTATCTTTTATCCATTTGTTATGTTATATCTTAAGGTGAATATACTTGCCAGTATTGATCTTCTGGCCTTCTACTGAATTCTATTAACCCATTTTGGTGGGCTTCGAAGGTAGTTTGTTCATCATCACAACATTATCAATAACACGAAGCACAAGGAGAGTTTCTTGTATTGTAGTATCCACCATGGCCACATTGTAGATAAAGCAATCCAGAGTTTTGTTCTTTGGGACTTTCAAACTCTGGAAATTTTGGCCAACAACTTTCTCCCTCTCTTATTTCCTAACGCTTGTTGTCTTGCCGTATTGTTCCATATTCTGACCAGAAAATAGATGTGAAGCAGCCCAAGCCTGCAACAGGGTTCTAAGATTGACCACAAAAAGAAGGCGCTTAGCAAATACCAAGAGATTAAACACGAACTTTGACAATCCTACGCAGGAACTGTAGAAATTCTTTGGTCTGAGAATCCTGTATCAAATTGAAGCAGAACTTTGCACCAACAAGGAATGAGCAGGCTTAAAGGTTATTGCGGCTTCAACACAAGCCGTTTCTACTTTCCACTAGACATGTGAAATACCAAGTCAAATAGAGATTCCATAGCTACAATTTGTTCAATCTCATGTAGAGAAAGACTTGCAGGAATCTAATGGCAGATGAGTATGAATGATAAAATGATCCTTCAGGATGGTTGGACCACACGATAGCCATGTCATATTCAAGGTGCAGTGGCCAGTTCAATTGATTCAGAACACATTATCTTTACCATTTATCCTATGCTTCATTACTCGGTGGATACATAACCATACTATCCAATCATGTATCACTTTGAAACTGAGAAAATAAAATAAAATGGAATGAATTACATATCAACTAGAGAATAATGTTTATTAAAGAGAGGCACAATTGAATCATGTCATGTACATCAATTGGCTGAACAATAGAGATGGCTCGGCTCCTACTATCTCTTTGCATGTACGGGCGAGTCAACTACAGAGCTGGGAACATAAGTGTTGCAAATGGGCTGCACTGGTATCTTGGTCGAAATATATGTTACTTTTTCGACTGTCCAAACATGTCAGATTCAGTTTCGCTCCCATTTGCGTGAACTGGAAATACATTAATAGGCAAACAAAAACACCTGTCAGCAACAATACGTCTATAACAACAGCCACGTTCTTTAATACTTTCCATACAAAAAGCCACCTCAAACAGGAGTATAGCACAAAGTGTTTCCCAAATCCGAGTTTTCTGAGACCATTTTCGGTTGGTCCCAAGTTCATTTTGTTCCTCTTGTCCACATAGAAGGATAAATTTCTCCAATAATAAAACAGGAAAGTGAAAAACTACAGAGAAGTCGTGGAAATTGTCAATTTACCTCACAAGATACATTTTGCGACTTGCAGCTCCATAATGATGTTGGGACACAGCTTAAATAATGACACCATGAACAGTTATCATTCAGATTATGCCCTCGAAGGAGTGTGACAAGTCCAGCCGTGAATCTGACAAATTTACACAAAATTGATCATAATAAATGCCTGAACCTAATGATGCGAGAAACTTAAAAAACATGCAATTCACAACATGGTATTCACTCAGAAAAATAACACGAGAAAACAATTCCTTCTCTGAATCACTTCATTTTGGCAACTTTTTAACCATTCAGCCACTACTGTTAACGGTCAAGGATTATATATGAAATTCACACTAATCAATAGAACTTTTTCCATGAGGCCTAATTATGCCTCATTTAAGGTATACGCATACAGACCAAGAATGTAACCTCTTTATGTCATGGCAAGCACATCCAGAATTTCAAATATGTCCAGAAGTTCAAATATGAAGGGTGGTCAATTCTGTGTAACTTACCCAGCAATCAACAGTGCAAGAGAGACAACCCACAGGACGTACTGATATGGTTTGTGTTTAGAGTTAACTTGAGGTGCAACATATCCTTGAGGACAACCTTTCTGGTTGACCCACCCAAACTGTGGACGTATTAGGAACACAAATCCGAGAAGAAAGCCAGAAATAAAACCTCCAATATGAGCAAAATTGTCCACGTGTGGGAGGATACCAAATGCTAAATTTATTATGATGATGAAGACAAGGGTCAATAATGCTGCCAACTGCATGTAAAAAAGCAAATGTTACAACGTAAATGCACTACATATAGCATAGTCCTCAGATGTCAAATGCTTTCTAGGAAACTCCAACTTAAAACTAGAAAAAATGTCAAACACCTTGTTTTCATATATGGTCCAATTAGTAATGAGCTCTGAAAGCATGCCTCCTAGTAAACCAAAAAGAGCACCAGATGCACCAACAGAGATACTCATCTGGATAAAAAGTGAAGACAGCAAGCTCCCACCAAAGCCAGATATGACATAGAGCAATCCAATTCGAACTGAAAAGGCACATATCAAATAAGCGTTTATAACTTTGAAACAGAGTATTAAGGTTTCCAACAAGGATGGCATGTCTGGTTGTAGAAATTTCTTTTCCAAATTATGATGCTGCATAAACACCGTTCATTTAAGGAAAAGTGCTAGAGTAAACAAATTCTTTAGTAAATTATACAAGACTTCAACCTTCAAACAAGTAAAATTTTGTCAGTCTTTTTTCTTTTATTAGTGAAATAGCTGAGAAATAATTTATGCAGTCACAGCTTTTCAAAACTTAAACTGGTGCATTGTGGTGACACAAAAGGTTACCACAACAAAAGCAAATAAATATATTATGGTATTCCGTAAATGAATCTAAACAACAGCAGTCCTAATCTTTGATTCATAGTATGCATCAATCAAGATCCTATAATGGCTTCAAAAAGTATCCAAGTCAAATAAGACAAGAGTCAAAGCAATGATAATATCAGTTCAGTCATAAATAAGCTAAAAGTTAAAGCTCAGAGTTGGAAAGTCAGAGACAAAGTCCTCATGATAAAATTTATGTTATATGGTTACAAAGTAAACAGAAGTCTTAAAAGTTTAGAAATATACTGAATCCAAATTCTTGCTCGAGACGAATTCCGATGAATACAAGGCTCAACATGTTGGCAAGCACATGGAAGACTCCAGCATGTAACCAAATGCAAGCAAACAACCGCCAAATTTGGTGTTGATGGACCACTTTTTCCATTTCTAGCGCTCCCATCTTCACTAATCTGAAGAAAATAAGCATTTACCAACATATGGTTTAAACAAAAGTATGATTTTCAACCGGAACAAATCAAACAGCTGGATGCCTGCATCCATTAGTCCCAGAGTTAATCAAAATTTAAAGCGTGCAATCTGAGAGTTGCATACAATGGAAACTCACATAGCAAATCAATGGGCTGAATATACAACAATGTTGGAGTTAGGCAAGTTTTTAATTAGCTGATAGCAACCTTACCCGCCCTAATATCATCGAAGTAGTTTCATCTCACTTCTATTAACAAAACAGGAAAAAATAAGGAAAATTTTAATTAAATCATTCCTCCAAAAACGAAAACAAAGGAAAAAAGCCACAAATATATTCACCAACCACCTTGTAGGAAAAACAAAATCCATAACATTCAAGAGGAAACAAAAGTAACTTCATATCTAACAACGTTGATCAAACAGCAAAACCTCTTGAGAGCAAAACCTTACGCAGCAGAGGAAGGACCAAGAAGTGGATTTTCCTTCATGGGTTGAAAAGAGAATCTTCCAAGAAGCTTGCCAACACATGAACCCGAGTTCTCGGGACAATTGTTCTCGAACATGACTACAATAAACATAACAATGTTGGCCACCACAAACGTTGGCACCAACCATGGTTTCCACCGCCGGAACGGCCTCAAGTCACCCACAGGCCCATTTTGTTGCTGTAGCCGACAGTTTTGAGACGTCGGCCCAGGCGGTGGTCGTGGGTCCACCGGATGCACCTTGATCTCCAAACCGTTGTGCTCCCTTCCCATTTCACAATGTGGAAGGGAGAGGATTACGAAGGAAGAAAGTCGTGGAGAGAGGGAAGGAAAGGAATGTATGCTATGAGAAGCGATTAGGCTTTGGTTTTGGACCCATTTGGGTTGGTGTAATCGTTGGAGGAAAAAAAGTTTAAGAAACAGAATGTTTGTCGTCTTCTTTTATACGTTTGGAATGCTGTATACTTGCAATATAGTTTAACGATTACTTTCGATTCTTCTCTGGCCCTGCAAATTTCTGCTTATCCATCACCAAACAGCTTGTATTGCTTGTCCTTTTTCCTTCTGCGTTTTCGTCTTGGACGATGGATTGATAAACTTCAAATTGGTCCTAAAAGTGGCGTACAATGGTTCTCAATTTAATCTTAAAGTTCTTTAAATTTTCGCTTTTAGACTCCCGGTTCACCGACATACAATACGTGCGGCATATGCTCCATCCCGTGTGGTGTGGATTCATTAAAAGAGAGAAAAAGCAAGGATATTTTAGTATTTTTACTGCTGTGCAAAGTTCGTCGCAAGACAGTTCTGCTTAATCTTTATATTCTTGACAACCTTAAATGCTTCTTTTACATGCCCACAGCCGGTGGCTTCATCCGAGACAGCTCAGGGTGTTGGATAGCTGGTTTTGCCCAGAACCTCGGTTGGTGCCCTCTCAAGATTGCTGAGCTCTGGGGTGTTTACACTGGCCTCTCCCTTGCCTGGCGTCTAGGCTTCCGCTAT
Source organism: Erythroxylum havanense (assembly GCA_024752395.1). Taxonomy (NCBI): domain Eukaryota; kingdom Viridiplantae; phylum Streptophyta; class Magnoliopsida; order Malpighiales; family Erythroxylaceae; genus Erythroxylum; species Erythroxylum havanense. Next base: position 35,075,717 of record JANTNU010000008.1, read on the forward strand.
ATCGAGTTGGAGGTTGATTCGACTGCAGTGCACCAACTCCTGTCTTCCTCGGGTTCCCGTACGCAGGTGGTCTACCCTATTGTTGCGAGCATCCGCGAACTGTTTCACCGCAATTGGATTGTTGTTCATCGGCATGTTTACCGAGAGGGCAATAGAAGTGCTGACTGGCTTGCCACTCATGCAGCTACTTTTGATGTCGGCGTCACTTATTTTGATACTGCACCTATAGGGTGCCAACGTTTCCTCCTTGAGGATATGTCGGGAACTAGTTTCCCCCGACTCACTATGTAATCTGTTTTGACAGTTTCCTTTTAATAAAAAAAAATGAGTGAGCTACTTATTCAGTAAGGGTAATCGATCGCACCCTTAAAATCAAATAATTCAATATATAAATATAAAATTTAATCAAATAATTAAAACATTCATATAATGCAAAAATAAACATCATTACTTAGTCTACCCGAATAATTAACAAACATTCAAAATTTTACCAAAGCAATGATTAACACTAATATTAATATATAACTTTTATTTATGTTTTATCTCATAATTAACGAAATTATCTCGACCTTTTTAACTTAATAGGTTTACATTCAATGGTCTGTCAGCTCATCACTAGTCACCATAATCTCTCACAAATGGAAACGCAATTAAATATATAAATATCTACATAGAATACCTCAATTTCTCAATCTCATTTGTACTCCAGTACCTAACTAGCGACACATGATATCTTCCAGACTTAGGATATCCTGGTACCTGCTCCATAAAAAGATACTTAGCCATCACTCGCTCATATTTAACCAACCTACCATCGAATGTACCATATCCTAAACAAGCCGGAAATTCTCGACTTACAACATTTATTCATAACCTATTATTAGTGAGTCTCTATTTATTTAACATATTTTTCACCAAATTAACAAGTAATACATCTCAATATACATAACCAAATATAAACACAAAACACCTAATACTTTGTTAATTATTTTTGAAATAAAATAAACATAATTCATGTATGTAATTATTAATCATTAAATTTAATTAATGACTAATTCAAAATGTCATTCACTATAAAATAATTTATTAATAACAAAATGGTAAACTATTCTAAGAATATTGTATAAGATTATCCTTACTTTAATTTCACACTCAACTAATTGATAGCTCAATTTACTCCTTTATCGGACGTTCAGACCTAAAAATTACAAAATTCTATTAGAGTAATTTAAGAAAATATCCACCATTACACTTAATATTCCAACATAATTCCGTTTTCCACTTTATTCTTAATTATAAAAAATCCTTACTAACCTAACCACTATAATTACTAAAATATCCATAACTAATTAAAATTCCTATTTTACCCTTATTTATTTCAATTAATGTCAAAAACACCCTTGTTGGAAATAAATTCCAGATTTACCTTTAACTATTTTCATTTCTTATTTTTCCCCTTAATGTAACTTAAATTTTTCAAAAAATGTCATCTTTTTTACCCTCTCCTCTTCTCCTATCTCTTCTTTTCTCATTTTCCAACCACCTTTTCTCCATTTTTATCTCTTTTCATGACTTCAATTATTGTCCCAAATAACCACAACGTACAATCCAACTATAAACTAGTATCGGATGACTAAAAATCACACTAGAAGACATAAAATAGCAACTAAAATTTTACCTATGTGTTAAGAGATTTTTAGGTTGTTAACCTCCATAATTTCTTCCAATTTTCTGCAAAACAAACACAATGAGGGAACCTATGAGAGAAGAGTCACATGTAGGAGAAAGAGGGTGATTTAACACACTTACCAGCTGAAAAAATGGAGAGGAAAAAATGACGAAGGAAGCTAATTTTCATTATTGTGTTTTATTTTTTTTCCAATTAATGACTTCTCTTTATACTCATTTATTTAATGGTTTTATAGACTGGGCTGTTGGATTTTGTTTTATTTTGTAGGCCTTATATGTAACATCCCACCCTCGACAGGAAGGGTAGAATAGTAATTTAGCAAATGATAAGAATGACTGGGACTAATTAGGAATGTTCATGCATACTGGTATTTGTGAACAATGAATTTTGCACATGAAAAATAACTGTACATGCATTCATGACATTCCCGGCATATGTGTCTAAATAAAATTTTTGTTGTGAATTATGTGATATTTGTGTTTGAAAAATTGAATTGAAGTGCTCTAAGTGTGTTTTACATTTTTAGGAATTTGTGGGAATTTTTTTGAAAATTTTCAGAGTATTTGCCCGGATCGAAAAATTTTCAACTGGCTGATTGAGTGGGTTTGCCGTACTGAAAAGTACTGCCTAAAGGCACTGAAATATTGGCTAAATGATTTTGGGACTGTTATAGAGTTATTAGCATTAGAGGGATTAAAGATTTAGTTGTATTAATGTTCTTTGATTTAAATGGTCTTAATTAAGGTTTTTGTCC
>JANTNU010000008.1:35175560-35188378 GCA_024752395.1 Erythroxylum havanense
GGGAGCTAAACGTACGGGAGAGAGCGGGAGTTGAAAATGTGGTGGGCCAGTGGGAGAATGTTATTTACATGGCCTTCCTCGACGTCTAACTCTCCTAGACGTCGGGCAATGTTTTTTTCCACGTCTAACTATCCAAACGACGCCTAACATTTTGTTATTCCACGACGTCTCTATACAACGTCGTGGAATCTTGGACCCTTTCGTGACGCTTGGGAACACGTCACGAAAGGCTCCTACATTTGGCGACGTCTACTGGGAAGACGACGCGAAATGCTTCTTTTTGTTGTAGTGTTAGTGATCATGGCTGTAATTATGAATCGAGAACTTTATATTCACTTATTTTCTCATCGTATGCAATTACACATCAGAGAGACACTTCAAATGATCTCAAAGTTTGAAACGATTATTACCTTCGAGATTGAGTACAATCTCTAATAACCAATCTAACTTCGCATCTTTCAGCAAAACCATCAGATTCACTTTGTAAACCATTTAGAACTGATAGGTTTCATTCCATAAGGAAGATCAACAATTTCCTAAGTATAACTGGCTTCAACAGTTAGAAATTCCTTATCTATGGCTTCCTGCCAGCAGGATGTTTCACTGCTTCTTCATAATTATATGATTTATGTAAAACATCAATAGCATCAAGTAACTAAGAAGATTGAAGTTTACTGTAGGAAGTGAAAGTAAAATTACAGTTTGCAATAGAAGAAAGATGAGAAGTTGTTGTGGACGTGTTTCTAGGTTAGAATATAGCCGTAAATTACGTTAATTAGGTTGCAAGTTTTATTTAAATCGCTTAAAAGGTTTTAGATTTATTATTGGAAACATATTACTAGTTTCCTTATTACTCTAGGGAATCATATTAGTTAGGGTTTTCTTATTTCCTTTTCCTATGTGAACACTACCTATATAAGGGCTATTTTATGAATAAAGAAGGAAGTCATATGTTATCAAAATAAAGGTTTGGAGCTCTCTCTAACGAAGTCCAAGGTTTCGATCTCCCTTAGAGCCAACTTTCTTTTCTTCTTTCAAAATAGGTAGAAAGAAGAATTCTAACAAGAACAGGGATATAACAGAGTTGCAAGATTACTCTGTACATCATCCTGTGACTCGATCTATAACTAAGGGTCCTAACAATTTGGCATCAGAGCCTATCACTATGGACAATGATATCAATGCCCGTTTAAGGGAGGAAAGAGATTGTATTGATGCGAAAATCTCAACTCTGGAGCAACGAATCGACGAGAAGTTATCCAAGCTATTGCAAGCAATCACAGGATCGGGACTTGTCCAATCATGTCCGACCAGTAGCGAGGTAAATAGTGGAGATACTCCATTTAGAGAACATTCAAACCAACCTAAAAATTCTGGTGGTACAGAAGGTAATCACTCTCGGCCAGGAACTTACACATCTCAGATTCCCTGATATGTTAAATTGGACTTTTCGACCTATGATAGTTTGGAAGATCCTTTAATTTGGGCACATCGTTGTGAACAATTCTTTGAAAATCAGAATACACGGGAGGTAGAAAAGGTTGGATTAGCTGGATTCTACCTTTTAGGAGAAGCACAAATGTAGTTTTACCAACTCAAGAAAACTAAAGGCACTATGTCTTAGGTTGATTTTTTGAAATATTGCTTTCAGAGATTTGGTCCCTCAGAAGAGCAGTAATCTAATTGGGGATTTGGTTACCCTTAGACAAACGGGATCCATTGAGCAATATCATAAGTAATTTCAGGAAAAATTGGCACGTGCAAACGAAACCATACCAGATCATCTTCACGCAAGCTTATTCATTGCCGGGTTGGATGATTCCATTCGGTTGGATGTTCAACTTTTGAAACCACCAGATTTTTCCTTTGCCATGAGTTTAGCAAGGGAATATGAGCAAAAACACCAGCTGCAAAAAAAATAACAATAACCGCAGTGGTTTATGGCAGCCTACAAGGATGACTGCAAGCACGAGAACAGGTTCCCAAGCAAGGATCACAAATTCTATGCCAACAACTTCTTTTGCTTTGAGTTCACCTTTTATCAAGAAGTTGTCTTGAGTGGAGATAACGGAAAGAAGGTCCAAAAGCTTGTGTTATAACTGTGATGAGCCTTACTCTGCAACACATCAATGTAAGAAGCTTTTTTGGGTAGAATTGGTTGATGGGGATAATGATAACACCTTAGAAGAAGCAAAACCAGCTCCAGAAATTTCATTATATGCTATTATAGGATAGGTACATGTTCGAACTATACAGGTACAAATGTTAATTCAAAAGCAACCAACACTAGGATTGATCTTTTCAGGAAGCACTCACAACTTCATTAGCATAACAACGATTAAACAATTGGCAATCCAATTTTGGAAACTGCAAACACACGAGTCTCAGTGGCCAATGGAGACAAGGTGCAAAGTCTAGGGGTTTGTATGCGGGTAACATTTTCTATTGATGGTCATAATTTCCTTGCTGATTTTTATGTGATTTCGCTAGATGGTTTTGATACTGTTTTGGGGGATAAATGGATGCAAACTTTGGAGCCAATTTTATGAGACTTTTTTGCTCTTACCATGGCTTTTTTGATGAAGGGAAAGGCAATTATGTTGCAGGGCTTGCAACGAAATGGAGGCAAGAGTTTATATGCCTTAGATAAAGATTCGGAGGTAAATAAGAAGATGGACAACCACCTTGGTGAGTTTGAAGATTTGTTTCAAGATCCAACTGGATTACCTCCTCTTTGACATTGTGATCATAGGATCTGTTTACTTCCGGAATTAGCACCTGTGGTTGTACGTCTATACCGTTATACACATTGGTAAAAGAACGAGATTGAGACTCAATGTACAGCAATGCTCCAACAAGGCTTCATTCAGCCTAGTAGATCTCCATTCTTCGCCAGTTTTACTAGTATCGAAACAGGATGAATCTTAGAGACTTTGCATATACTATAGTGAATTGAATGCAAAGACTGTCAAGGATAAATTTCCTATACCAGTGGTTGATGAACTTTTAGATGAGTTGCATAGAGCCTGCTTGTTTACCAAGTTGGATTTGAAGTTGGGTTATTATCAAGTCATAATGAACTCAGAGGATGTGGAAAAGACAACATTTCGTACTCATCACGGACATTTCGAGTTTTTAGTTATGTCCTTTGAGCTGACCAATGCTCCGTCTACTTTCCAAGCACTAATGAACGAGGTATTCTATGAATTTTTACGTCAGTTTGTCCTTATTTTCTTTGATGATATCTTGATTTACAACAAGGATTGGGAGAGCCATTTAGAACATGTGAGGAAAAGTGTTCCAGTTATTCCATGCACATAAATTGTTTTTGAAACATTCCAAATATTCTTTTGGAGCAACTTCAGTGGCATATTTAGACCACATCGTATCGGAAGCAGGAGTTGGAGTGGATACTAGCAAGGTGCAAGCTATCATTGATTGGCCCCAGCCACAATCTCTAACATCCTTACATGGGTTCTTAGGCCTCACAGGTTACTACAGGAAATTTGTTCAGGATTATGGACAATTGGCAGCCCCATTAACTGGCATGTTAAAGAAGAATTCTTTTACGTAGAGTGAAGTAGCTTTGCATGCATTTGATAAGCTTAAACAAGCTTTATTTATTGCACCTGTTTTTCAGCTACCAGATTTTGATAAGGGTTTTGTAGTAGAATGTGATGCTTTGGTAGAAAGCATTGGAGCAGTTTTGCAACAAGATGGGCATCCGGTTGCTTTTTTTGGCCAACAATTAGCAGCAACACACCTAAAGTTGGCCGCATATGAGAGGGAGTTAATTGGATTGGATAAAGCAATTCAATATTGGCGTCCTTATTTATAGGGACATTCTTTTCTTATTCGTTTCGACCATTACAGTCTCAAATATTTGTTAGAGCAGAAACTATCTACTCCACCTCAACAACATTGGTTGAATAAACTTATAGGATATAATTTTTCAGTTGAATATAAACCAGGAGCCCTTAATGAAGCGGATGATGCATTGTCGTGTAGTTTTTTTGTAAGAATCAATTTTGTGTTCCATCAGTGGACCCTGGAGTTCGTTGATTGAATTTATCTGAGTAGATTTGTCCACTTCTGAGGATCTACAGGGGCTATGGAATCAAGTCCTCAAAGGGAAGTTAGGTTCAGATTGGGAGATTTTAGATGGGTTGCTATTGTTCAAAAACAACATTTACTTGCCACAAAAATCTGCTTGGATTGCCACCATCTTGGCTACCTACCATGATAGCTTTCATGAAGGAATTTAGAATATTTTACACCGCCATCGTAGTGATTTCCATTGGATCGGTATGAAATCTGATGTCACCATGTATGTTTCTAATAGTCCTATTTGTCAACATAATGAATCAGAGCATTTGAGCCTTGCTGGGTTGTTACAACCTCTTCAGCTACCCACACAGGTTTGGGCTGATGTTTCTATGGATTTTGTTGATGGGTTACCGAAATCTTGTGGCAAAACTGTTTTGTTCATCATGGTGGATCAATTTTTGAAGACCATTACTTTGAGCAGATTATCCGTTTGCATGGAATTCCGGAGATCATTACTTGTGATTGAGATGTGGTCTTCACTAGCACTTTTTAGATAGAATTATTTCTCCTTTAAGGCTCTAAATTGCAATTCTCGTTTGCTTATCATCCACAGACTGATGGGAAAATGGAGATCGTGAATCGAATTGTGGAAATATATCTTCGTTATTTTGTGGATGATCATCCTTGCAAATGGGTTGAATGGATACCATGGGCTGAATTCTATTGTAACACTTCCTTCCTCTCAACACTTCATACCACTCCTTTTAAAGTGGTTTATGATCGTGATCCACCTCGTTTGATTTCCTATGTTGCTGGCTCTACAAAAGTGCATGCAGTTAATAATTCTTTACTAAATCGGGATGCTCTATTGAAGGAGATTTGGGAGCGTTTTTTGTTAGCTCAGCAAAAAATGAAAGATTACTATGATCGAGGGCATCGTAATGTGGAATTTACAGCTAGACATTGGGTTTGGCTTCGTTTGCATTCCTATAAATAGTGTTCGATGCAGTTAAATGTTTATAATAAGTTGTCTCCTCGTTTCTATGGTCCATTTTTGGTGTTGTGTCACATTGGATAGGTTGCTTATGAGCTTGATTTTCCTCCTACCAGCCATCTTCATAAAGTTTTTCATGTCTCCCTTCTGAAGGCCTTCAAGGGAACCACGTTGCCTTCTATTGCTTCCTTGCCTCCTATAAATGATGGCTAGGTTGTCCCTGTTCCTCTTAAACTACTTTGTGGCCATTTGAATTGAGGTACCAAGGAGATATTGGTGTAGTGGGACAGATTTCCAGAGTCAGATGCTACTTGGGAAGATGTCACTTTATTCCAGCAACAATTTTCTTCCTTTGAGCTTAAAGACAAGCTCTTTCTGCAGGAGGGGGTAACGTTGTGGACGTGTTTATAGGCCAAAAATACAGCCTCAAATTACATTAATTAAGTTGCAAGTTTTATTTAAGATGGGAGCTGAAGCATTTTTTGGGAAAGATCCATGAAGGGATAGACTTCCCGATACCGATTCGGAGGTGATATCGATGCCGATAACCCGAGTTAAGTAATTTTTTATTATTTTGTTGTTTCTTTCTCTTATTAGGAATTGATTGTGTTATCCTATATTAATTGATTTGGGTATTGTGTATGGATAATCAGATTTTCGTTATTATTCGGTTATTTATGTATGAACCCGTTAAGTATTGTGAATTGATGATTTTAAAGCATTCATTGAATCGTTAATTTCAAACCCATTGCTAGAATTTTGATATAATCCGTAATTGTTATGTTGAAATTCATGTGTAGCGACTAATGATTCGTAATCATTAGGGATAACATGACCTAAGTTAAATGACGCATCGTATGTGGTTGTTGCCTTGATTAATTGGTTTTCCTAATTTGTAATGCTACTGCCTAATTAAATCTAGAGATCGTATACTGAGTTGCTCAGTGGTTAGGTTTAATTAACGATCATATCTTGATTAAGCAAAACTTAAGGGAAAACTGTAGTTAATTGTTAACCCACGATTAATAATTGCTAGGAGATGTTAAAGAACAACAAATTAATAAAATATGCTTAATTAGGGTATAGGCCGAGATGAAACCAAAGAACTGGGTCCCTATCGAATTTCCCACTTTTATCATTTTTTTACATGTTTTCTTTAATTTGTTTTTATTAGTTAGTTTTATTTTATTTTCATCTTTCAAAATCCAAAACCCCCTTTTCCTTAAATAGCGGTTAATTTCATTTTATAAACTTTACACACATTTTATGTGGGATCGACCTAGACGTGTCACTGCTATGATAGTAGTCTAGTTATTTTATTTTGACTAACGTAACGACAAACGGTCAAATTTTGGTGTCGTTATTAGGGAATGCGGTGTTTTAGTTTTTGTTTGTGAGTTAATTAGTGTTTTGTATATATTTGTTCGTAATTGATTTCTTTTTTTATTTTTTGATCTTTTCATTTTTGTTTCGCGTGAAAGAAAAATTTTTCGATATGGAAGGAAGTAATTTCTTTTATAATTCATATTTTCAATCCTATAATAATATTTGGATTGATCAACCTAACTTTTGTTATGGACGGGATAATCATCAAAATTACTTTCAAGATAGTTTGCAGGACGCACAACAATTCTCGTACAGATCAGAAGCTTCCTATCACAATTCCGGTTCATCTCTAGAAGAGCTGATTTTGCAATTGCAAGAGAATGCTTTACAATTCCATAAGGGTGGAGGGAAAATTCCAAGAAACATATGGTCTAATGCCCAAGATTCGGAGAGCCAACATGATTCAGTTGCATCTTTAGAAAAAATTGTTAATAATATTGCTGTTAAAATTTAAATTGTCTACAGGATATGCAGTAATTACAATAAAATATTCAGCATGAATTGCAAGAATTTCAACAAGAGACAAAAGCAAGCCAACAGAGGATGGAACATCTATTGGGTCAGATAGGAATAAGTCTTGATCACCTAGAATCGTAAAGCGAAAAGGAGCAGCCGTATCAACCCGAGGTGTACCCAATGGATGTTTGTGTGAAAACTTTACAAAGTGATAAGAAGCTTGAGAATTTTGAGGTCAACCCTCAATGAATTGTTTGTGTCAAAGAAGTGGAGAAGGAGCTCGAAGCCGCAAAGGACATATCTTTTAGCTCAGAGGTAAGTACTGAGTCTATAATTATTCTTGAAACTAACTCTTTACCTTTACATAACAGATTGGAGGAGTTAAATGATAAAGAAAAAGGTGAAGAGATGTTCGAAATAATTCTAGAGTGTATAGACTCGATCGAGATTGAGAAGCCAAGGATAGGGAAGACGTTGAAGGAGGATGATGATCAACTGAGGCCCTATCCAGAACTACCTCGCGTCGAGGAGCCACATGTGATACCTGAAGATCACAATTTTGTCATGTGAGGAGAAAAAGGAGTCGAGCCAGCGATCCTAAACAAAAGCGCTTCTTGGGAGGCAACCCAAGGGAAGTAAATTTCTTTACCTTTACATTTCTGCATTACTTTTTATATGCATGTGTGTTTTTGAATTTGTTTGTTTTACTTGTTTTTAAGTTTTCAATCAAAATGAAAGAAAGAATAGAATAAATGAAACAAACATTTTCTCGTTTTCTATTACTTTTGGGATTATATAATCATGATTAGAGTGTGAATTGACTAGAAAATTTCATATCAACTTTAACATGTACTTTTACTCTTATAATTGGTCAATATGCATTATCTTTAGAAGAGTAGTGAATAGTGGTAGACAAAGCCAGTGAGATTTTGAGCCTTATTTGACTGACACATCTATATTAGTCTCATTACCTTTTAATAATGTGTGACCTTCATGACATGTACATCCCAATTTTGCGTTGAATTTTTATTCGAGACCACATTTTTATCACATGCATTAACATGGATATGATTAGGCATTCTTTGTTTTTCATAAACTACATTAGCCAAATAACTTAACCTATTGACATGATTTTTCCCCTGTTAATCCCCTTTGAGCTTTAACCTTTCTTTTTGTATAAACCACATTTTATGTTTTTAAACTTAATCAAATGTCCCACCCAAGTCATAAAGCTAGTGGAACATTTGTGATTGATGAGTTTGTGGATGTACAAAATTCTAAATTTGAGGGTGTACATATGTGAGGGTTAGTTATAATGTTGGGAAGTTATTTTATGTCTTATCATTGAAATTCCCATGTTGGTGTAGTTTATTTTAATTTTATAAGGAAAATAAAGAAAAAAGAAAATGGAAAAAAGAAAAGAAAAGAAAATGAAAAAAAGAAAGAAAAAATTCTTAAAATAAATATATCAAGGAAAAATTGCATATGTGTTGAAAAATTGTTTACGGTTTATGTATCTTCCTAGAGTTGTAATGGATGTGTTAGTATGTTGAATATAAGGTAGAGGTTGGCTTGGACGATTCACTCTTGTGATTTCATTAGCATAAATTGTATGAGTGATTCCTTTGGATTAATAGATGCTTCATATGGTTTGTGTATGAAAGCTGAATGAGATTGTGAAATATAAATGTTACATTCGTCATAGCTGGCGGTATCTAGTTTTTGATGAGTGTTGCTTTGTTTCACTAGTTGTGATGACTTTTATGCTACTTGACCTAAATATATCTCACCTCACCTTTACCCACATTACAACCTAAAAAGTCCTTTGATTCATGATTTTGCATGTGAACATTAGTGGTGGAGAAATGAAATGATATGTAAAGTTGTAAATTGTCATTATCATGAATGGTGTTGAGTGTACCCATGGATATATTTTAGTTAAACACATTTTCCGAGTCTACCATTAGATTGTTCAGTTTTTGAAGATATTAAATGTTGATTGATTATGAGTAAAAGCTTGGAATGTTGACGTCTTACTATGATTTTTGAAAGTCATTTATCTTTATTTATGATTATATAGTCTTGGAAAAATATGGTAATTGAGTCAATGTTTTGGGTCAAGAAGCTTAATTTTTGATGTTTTGTCCGAGGATGTTCAAAAGCTAAGTGTGAGGAAATTTGATATGTGTTTAATTGTTGATATATTTAATCATTTACACTTAGCGATTAATGATAAAAAAATGCTTAAAATATTCAATTTAATTTATATGTGATTTTATGTACAATTTGAAAGCGAAGAAATTAAAGTGAGTCAAAAACACTCCATTTGGAACATTTTCTGAAGATCAATACTCGTTTATTTTTATGGAGTGGACAATGAAAATTAAAACACAAAAATGAAAGACAAAAAAAATTAAATGCAAGTAGCTGGAAAAAAAACAAGAAAAGGCTGTGCGTTTTGCGTTTAATGTTGACCTCCCTCACACAATGTCGAGCCGAAGTGTGGGGGTGCCTAGGGTGGGCGTTTGAGTCTAAGAGGAGGCAGCAATAAAAACAACAGGTTTTTATAGAGGAGGCTTTAAAAGGAGAGCAGCAGCATTAAATTGTCTAGTCAATCAACAGTGTGGCAGCAGGAGAGCACGCAAACGGCAGTAGCTTGGCGTGGACATAAGCGCAGGTTTGAAGAAGCTTCGTCTGCGACTTGGCTTGGTAGCTTATTGGCGTGGAGTCTGGAGCTTGTGAGAAGAGGAGAGCTGGCACAGACCTTTGAAGAAGCAAAACAGTGGGCGTGGACTAGGGGAAGGGACGTCCATCAATGAACAATACATCGAGAGGACAGTTGCGGCAGTGAAAGGCATTTTTGGTTAGGGAGTAAGACGGGAGCTAAATCTTTTTTTAAAAAAAGACCTATGAAGGTCTAGATGTTCCAATACTGATTCGGAGGTGACATCGACGCCGATGACCCAGGTTAAGTAATTTATTTTATTATTTTGTTGTTTCTTTTTCTCATTAGGAATTGATTGTGTTATCCTATATTAATTGATTTGCTTATTGTGTACGGATAATCGGATTTTTGTTATTATTCGGTTATTTGTATATGAACCCGTTAGGTATTGTGAATTGATGATTTTAATACGTTCATTGAATTGTTAATTTCAAACCCATTGTCAGAATTTCGATATAATCCGTAATTATTATGTTAAAATTCATGTGTACCGACTAATGATTCGTAATCATTAGGGATAACATGACTAATGTTAAATGACACATCATATGTGATTATTGCCTTGATTAATCGGTTTTCCTAATTTGTAATGCTACTGCCTAATTAAATATAGAGATTGTATCTTAGGTTGTTCGGTGATTAGGTTTAATTAACAATCGTATCTTGATTAAACAAAACTTAAGGGAAAACTTTGGTTAATTATTAACCCACAGTTAATAATTGCTAGGAGATGTTAAAGTATAACAAATTAATAAAATATACTTGACTAAGGTATAAGCCGAGATTGAACCAAAGAACCGAGTCCCTACCGAATTTTCCACTTTTATCATTTTTTTTGCATGTTTTCTTTAATTTTTTTATTAGTTAGTTTTATTTTATTTTCATCTTTCAAAATCTAAAACCCCCATTTTTTCTTAAACACCGGTTAATTTCATTTCATAAATTTTACACACACTCTCTGTAGGATCGACCTAGACTCGTCACTGCTATAATAGTAGTCTAGTTATTTTATTTTGTTTAGTGTAACGACACACAATCAATATCATTTGAGCATATAAGGTTATTCAAGTAAGCATAGCCATTAGTAAAAGTTGACAGGCAATAAGAGTTCAACAGAGCTCTATAAATCGTTCTCCTTAGAAACTAGTTCCTATTTTATTTGTTTTTGTAAATAAAGAGGTTGTTATTATACCAATTCCCACTTAGGCAATATTTACATGTTAAAATTTATTTTTTGATATTATTAAAAATTATGAATATTTTTTTGAAATTGTTGTAATTAGGACCAGGTATGAGAATTTTTCAATATTAAAATTTGTTATTTTTTTAAATTCTGGTTCCAATTTGAAATTTTTGGTTTATTCATAATATCAAAATATGGGACTTTTTCAAAATCATTTGTTTTGATCAAATTGGATCTATTTAGCTATATATTTATGAAATTAAAGTTTCAATTGGTCTTTTATATGATTAAGTTCATCTTATTTTGCCCAATTATGTATCAATTTGATCAATTTTGAATTTTTATTCCACTTTGCATATTTCATTTCATTTTTAACATCTGTTGAACATTTACTAATAAATTATATTTTAAATAATTTTTAGATTTATTTTAATATTTTAACATCTTTCAAAAAGTTGTTGAAGTGCTTTATTTTTTAGGCTATAATTGGCTATCATTGTTATCACTATTCTTACTCTTAGAGTCCTTAGGGTCCTTCTTTCCTTAAGAACAAAGGGTAATTATCTTACTCCTAATATAAGAGCTTCAAGGAGGTTTAGGCTTATAATTTATATGATTGAGAATTATTGATGTTATAAGGAGAGGTCTTTTACTCCTTCTCCTCCTTCACCTCACATTAGAGATCATCCTTATTATAGCAACAAGTCACTTGAGTTTAGGGATTACAGGTCTAGATCTCTTCAAATCAGGAGGGTTTTACATTTAGATTCCCTAGAGTGTTTCATATAATTTGACTCGGGTAGGTACTTCTTTAATAAGGGTTAGGAACCTAATCTATATAGGACATATAGGGTTAGTTCTACTAATATCTTTTGATTTTATTTCAATATGAAATATGAAAAGGAGGCACGCATAGATTATTTATATCTTGTGTCTACAATATTGAGATTCTACTCACTATATGAATTCTCAATGACTTTCTAGTGTTTTTACTTGTGAACAATTCACTCATCATAACTAATTAACTAAAATTTTTTTAGAGGATGAACTATATTCCATTTAAAACCATTTTACGATCATTCTTTAGAAGCCTCATATTTCAAATCATTCGTTCCTCAAGCACAGGGAGTAGGGACTGTATAAATTTTTTGAATATAGCCAAATTACAATATCATTATATAAAATTCAACTATTTATCTTTGGTTGGCCATAAGATTGATATAGGCTTTGATGATCTTTGGCTCTTGTCTACCCCCATGATAGGTGATCTAATAATTAGGACACTTTATTTTATGAAACATGTTTCATTTTCTTAATTATGACAAGAAAAAACATAAGAATAGGCTTTATAATACTATCATAGGAATTATTTTTGAGCATTTACATATTCCTTTTACTAAGGATGAGTTTTACTTCAAATATTTCTTTTATTCCTTTTACTAAGGACGAGTTTTACTTCAAATATTTCTTTTATACCCCCTCTCTTAAGCTAATGGGCTTCAAGGTAGTTAATGGTTTAATGACTTAACCTAGACAACAACAATTGCTTACAATTAAGTATGGTGGTCATGCAAATGCATTAATTAAAGAGAATACAACACCTTCCCCCCAATGTAGCATAAAGTTAGATTGAGGGGTTTCACTTTAGTAATGAGTTTATCAATTAGGAGACAACTCCCTTTAGCAACCCTCCATTATGTACATGTATCAACCACTTCTCAGTTAGTGGAGCTTTTTAAGATTTACAACGTGTTTGGTTTACCTGCTAGAATAGATAAAGAATGGAATGGTTATTCTTAGAAATAGAATAGATGAGGAATATAATGAAATAGATATTATTTAGTTTGGTTTATTTTTAAAAATTTCTAATGATGATGTATGCCAATTTTGGGTTTGAAAATATAAATTCGAGATGACAAAGGAATGACTAACAAAAAGAACAAAATATCCGTTATAGTCTCTATTATGATGATGATGATGATGATGATGGTGATTATTATTATTATTATTATTATTATTATTATTAT
>JANTNU010000008.1:35583497-35598621 GCA_024752395.1 Erythroxylum havanense
ATTTGGATTTTCTTCTTCTCTTTTCCATCGTGGATCTCCACCTTGTTTGCTTCTTCCATTTTCTTCTCTTGAATTGCCCCTTCCTCATCTTTTAACTTAGCTTTAAACCTTGGATTTGAGAAAATGAATTTTGGTGGAGAAAGGAGAGAAAACCGTGGGTGTGACTAAGTTGGAGATTTGAGTATTTTGGGTAATTTTTGAAGGTTTGAAGGATTAATCAAGTAAGTTCTTACTCCTCTATGCTTTAGATAGTTTGATTTGAAGATTGATTAGAGTATATGATTGTTGATTGTTTATGAGTTTCGGATGATAGTTTCTCGCTGAGTTCGCAAACTCACCCAACATTGTAATATATTTTTCAGGACAGAGATAATAGACTCCTAGCTCCAATTAGCGAGAGACTTTTCCTGCCTTGTTGAGCGCGTTAGCAAGAGAAGTATGGCTCACAGGTTGGTCAGCTGGGATGGTTTTTAGTAAATGACCTAGTTAGACTGTTTATCAGTTTCCTTTTTGGACGTATTGTATCTAGATTTTGGAAAAACTGATAGATTTGTACATTTATGGTTTTAAAGAAATGAAATGAGAAGTATTTTGGTTTTAAAATTTAGTGATTTTGATATTACGATTTTATTATATTGATACCATGTGGATTATAGAAATAATTGTTCGTAGTGCACCCTCATCGTAGGTTATGTATCGGAATGACCTACGGGCGTCTCGGTGCGTACCCTACGGTAAGGGGGCGTTACACTTGATACCTTTTGACTAGATATATAATGCTTACACAAATAAAACCAAATTCTTTTGTTTTATTAATAATAAATATTTTCATTACAAAAATGTAACTGAAGAAGATAAAGTTACATGTAAATATACTTGGTTTCCAGGGCACCATATTTACATAACTCCAACATATTATCCACCACCGTAAAAGGATTAGTAGGCTAACTTGTTTTATATTTTGATACATGTTCGACTTTGTTATAAACATATTCTGATCTGATACAAGATAAGCTCTGATTTGATACAAAACATATTATGATCTGAAAGAGTTATATCCTATTTTGATAATCAGTTTTGATACATGTACATTCTACTACGATATTTGCAAGAAATTTCTATATTAATGAATCATATTTTTTTCTGAGAAACATAATGTTTGGATTTCTCTTTAATATGAATAATTAAAGATATCCTATGATATGATCTGATTCTATACATGTCAATGCTAGAAGATTGTTAAAAACAATTGCTAGTTTATATCTTATTTAGTTATTCCCTACTAAGCTATATGCTTAACACGGTGGTTTTGCCTTAGTGTAGGCTTTGATAAGAACATTTAAGTACTAGGACAAAGATAACTACAGTGGGCAAGAAGAATATGTTTTGTTTTGAAAATGTTCAGTTTGTTTTTAAGTTGAACTTTATATGTTGATACATATCATATTTTGATGTAAATGGAATTTATGGCATGTATTTTTATAAGTACAATATGTATGATATATGTTGTTGAAAAACAACATATGATGAAATGAAATGTATGATTGCTTGAGTTCTAGAAATACTTTGGAATGTTTGGTATGTTTTAGTTCTATTTTGTATGACATTTGCATATCCTCCTAGGGAGTTTGTGGTTCTGACAATTGTTTGGTATTAGAGCATGGTTTAGGTGATTTTGGTTTAACCTGCTCCTAAATATTGTTAGTTCTTGGATATAAGAGTTGTGTTTCGCCTAATTTAGTTTGTCTCACATTTTTGTTTTAGATTTGAGTATGGAAAGATCTCACGCAGCAGTTGATAAGGTTGCAGAGAGTAATAATCCTGCACAATCTCATCCATCTATATCGAGACCCTCTTGGGTCAATCGAGATGAAGCGCCACCTCCTCCACCTCCAGCTCAAAAGGAGGCTTTGGTTAGGTTGTCGCAAGACATAATGACGTTATTACATCATATGATCGTGCCCAAGGCCCTGATTGATCAATTACGGAAGTATGGAGCTAAAGAATTTACTAGAACATCTCTGGAAGAATCTGAAAGGGTAGATTTCTAGTTGGAGAAGGCAAAAAGGGTACTAGATGAAAATAGTTGTCCATTAGATCAGATGGTACACTATGTTGTCTCTTTTCTTCACCGAATAGCCTATGAGTGGTGGAAGTTTTTTTTTAGGAATCCTCAGCTACCAGAGCTTTTGACTTGGGATTTCTTTTTCCAAGAGTTAAAGCCAAGTATGTGACAAAAGCCTATATAAAGGAGAAGTGGAAGCAATTCTTGAATTTGAAGGAGAGAAATTTGTCTGTTGTAAAGTACGATAGAGAATTTAATTGACTCAGTCAGTATACATATAAACTTATATTTACTAAAGAGTATAGGTGTCACCAATTCGAGGATGGTTTGTATGACTCAATCAAATAGCATCTCATAGCATTCACCCTGTTGCAATAAGTAAGTTACCATCAACTAATGCAAGTTGCTATTAAGATAAAGAAGTACGAGATGGTTAAGAGAGAAAAGGATCAGTGAAGGAGCTTTGCTAGAGGTGGTCATTCCTTGAGTAAGCAAAGTCATTAAGGCACTTCCAATGCACTAGAATTCACTCAGAGATCTGTTGCAAGGGGAAGGTGACAAGGTTTTCCCTTATTAGTTTATTCTAATAAGGGTTCTTCTATTGGTCAAGGTTCTAGTATTCTAGAGTGCCTTCAGTGCTCCAAACACCATTGGGGTACTTGTCATAGGGCTACGGGTACATGTTTTTAATATGGCAGTACTAAGCATTTGATAGCCAATTGTATGAGACAATCTTAAACATCACAAGCTAGTAGAGAGGTTTCTCATGCATTTGCTAGGAATAGAGGACATAGTAGAGGTCATGGAGGATCCAGTCAAATCAGACCTAATTTGAGTACTATTTCATAAACTATTGATCGACCTTCTGTGCCTTCTGCTTCGGCTCAAGCATTTACTTTGAAAGCTCTCAAAAATCAGGATGCACCTGAGGTCATTGCGGGTACTATTTCTCTCTTTTACTCTAAAATACATGCTTTGATTGATCCTGACTCCACTCATTCTTATATCTATGTTAGAGAACTTCTTGATAAAGTGATGCCTACAGATAGTTAGAATATGACATTTATGTAACTAGTCCTCTAGCCAGTAGTGTGTTGGTTAATTAGGTTTATGGAAACTATCTTATTATTATCCAAGGAAGTAAGCATGTAGTGGATTTGATTAAATTACCATTTTATGAATTTGATTTTATTTTTGGTATGGATAGGATGTCCAAGCATCAGGTAGTGGTTTAATGTAATGCTATGATGATTGTGCTTAGGAAGCCTGATCAACTTGAAGTGATATTGTATGGTATTTGCACTAGTTATCTAGCTAGTGTGATATTAGCTATGAAAGCTTGCAGGTGCCTTAGGAAGTGATGCGATGCTTATCTAGCTTTTATGATTGATTCTAACATGGAGAGTGTAAAATTGCAAGATATTCCAGTGGTGAATGAATTTCCATATGTGTTTCCTAAAAAGCTACCTAGACTCCCTCCTGAAAGGGAAGTGGAGTTATCAATTAAAATTATGCATGGCAGTACTCCTATATCCAGAGCACTGTATAGGATGGCTCCTACTAAATTAAAGGAGTTAAAGATTCAATTGCAAGAGCTATTAGATAAGGGCTCATTCAACCTAGTGTCTCACCCTGAGAAGCACTGGTTCTGTTTATTAAGATGAAAGATGGTACTCTTCAGATGTGTATTAAGTTGGATTGAAAACAAAAACAATGCAAGATTTGGTTAAAACGGTATATTTCAAAAAAATTTCAAAATCAAAATGCAACAGAAATCATATAACCAAATCAACATGTTTCAACCACACATGATATGGCATATGCAAAATAATTTACATAAGAACATAGTGGTAGAAATATACCGACTCCTTGCTTACGTATCCTCTCCAAATCCTTCCTATAGCTTTGACTCTTTTATATCTTTTCCTTTTTCAATAAGCCATTAATGTTTCTTTCAAATAAATGGAATTTAATGTTTTCAACTACTTTATAAATGTGAATTTGTTGCTCTTTAATGCTTTGAGAAATTGCTATGTATATGGTATGTGAACTGGGTTGATGGTTTATGGAATGAATGTGAAAATAGTTTTTGAAAAGATATTATGTTATGAAATTATGTTTTTGAAATGTGCCATTTTAGGCAATATGTTTACAAGATGTGAAATACATGATTTTGTGGGTCTGTGGTTGTCTGTTCTATTATGTCAAGTGCACTTTGACTTTATAAAAGGCTTCTCACACCTGCCCAATAGTGGCACGGAGCTTTACGACCACGTAAAACCATTATGTAAGATTATGATAGTACGTTCTGTTTACGGATCTACCTAAACCATTTCTAATGTGATTTTGTGCATAGAATGTGTTGACAAGTTTGATGAATGCAAGATTTATGTGTTTATGAATTGTTTGATAATGTGAGAATTTGGGAAATACGTATTTTATGGATTCGATGCAAAATTTTTATGACATTAAGCATTTTCAATGGTTTTGCTTGTTTCTTATTATAAACTTGTTATCCATGAGCTTTTAAGCTCACCCCCATTCTCCTTCCCATATTTAGGTGATGAGTAAGAGATCAAGTGAAAGAGAGTCAAGGCTTCACTCCAATTAGGCATATTTTTGTACTTTAAGCAAGACTTTGTAAACACGAGGCTTTAGTCACATTTCAAGTATTATTTGTTCAAGTACCTTTTGTATTTTAGGATTTTGTTAAATGTTGTATTGTGACTCGAAATGCCCATTGAAACCTTGTGAAACCCTATCTTTTGATATTAATGAAATATGATTGTGTTTTGTCCATGACCTTCCAAGTTGTACATTGCATTCATAGGGGTGAAAATTTATGTTCTGACTTCAGGTAAAAAACTATATTCATCTAGGTTGAATAAGACAAAGTTGTTTGCTTGGAATTTGTAGTTTATCTTTCTAGCTTTCTAATAATATAAAGTATGAAATTTTTGGATATGGGAGTTGAGAGATATGATCATTATAAGTTAGTAATGCTACGTGGGAGGTATATACACTAGACAACTACATTAAATTGTGATTTTTACCCTTTTAAAAACACAATCCCTTTTTGAGTTCTTCATAAAAGTTGTAGATCTAGAAGTCTTCTTCAAAACAGTCTAAGAATTACCTTAATTCAACCTCTCTAGTAGAAGTTGTGCATAAATATGTATATGGTGTGATCATGAGGAACAAGGTGTGAGCGTGACAAAAGCTGTGGATTGAAGGAAGAACAACACCACACTGGTGCGATCGCACTTGGGATTTTTGGCAATAACTTTGTCATTCGACCTCCAAATGACTTGATTCTTAAACCAATATATTCTTAACACATTTTTCTATCTCTCCATAAAAATTGGTAGCCTTTGGTTTTGAACTAGAAAAGATTGATGGAAATAAATTGAAGGTATAGATTGGAAGAGCATGATTTAGTAATAAACATACTTTGGTTTTTTTATCATATCCTAGTGAGATGGTTATTGTTTCAAAATAAACTAGAGACATAGGGATACAATTTTTCTATAGAAGACTATGTGAATTTCTTCTGCTTGACTAGAGTAGGCTGCCCCTTGTGGGATGCATGTTCAGATGTCGCTAAGCACATCACAAACAAGTCTCGCGAGTGCAGGATGACCAACACTTATGGTATCAGAGCATGAAGATGAACCAATGATGGTTAAGGATATTTCATTGAAATAACCTTATAGGAAAATATGCTCACATTTTATGATTCCAGAGTTGGGCTCCGAAAGCAGACAAAAATAAAGCAAAGGTAAATGGAATTAGTAAAATTGGTGATTATGACTCTACCTTTATTGATAACATTCTCTTTGTTGATTGTTTGAAACATGATCTATTTAGTGTGAGTCAATTATGTGACAATGGTTACAAAGTCATTTTTTATGGATCTCATTATGAAATTGTTGATATTCATAATGATAATATTATGTTTGTTGGTCCCAGAAATCTAAACATATATTGTGCTCAATTGGAAGACTTTTCCTCACAAAGTATTAAGTGTTTTGTCTCTCTAGGAAAGGATTCATTTATTTGGCATAGAATTTGGAAATGCCAATATGAGCATTCTATCAAAATTGTCTACAAAATGAGTTAGTAAGAGGACTACTAACCTTAAATTTTGAAAATAATCAGATTTGTGAGGCTTGTTTAAAAGGTAAACAAGTTAGAAATAACTTTCCTCCTAAAAATATTATGTCTACAAACCAATCACTTAAACTTGTGAGTATGGATTTATTCGGTCTGTTCCACTAAGACACAGAGTTTTTTTGGTAAGCATTATGGTTTTGTTCTAGTAGATGATTGCTCCAGATTTACATGGGTTTATTTCTTATCAAATAAGGATGATGTTTTAAAGTGTTTAAGAAGTTTTGTAGAAAAATTCAGATAGAAAAAGGGTACTACATCACTTCAATTTGGGGCAATCATGGAGGGGATTTTGATGACAAAAGGTTTGAAGAATTATGTGACAGCAATGGTATAACTCACAACTTCTTTTGTCCAAGGAAGCCTCAATAAAATGGAGTTTTAGAGAGAAAGAACAAAACTTTGGTCGATATGGTTAGAACCATGCTGTTTGAAAGTAGACTACCTTATGGATAATGGGTAGAAGTGGTATCCATGGCATGTTATGTACTTCACAGATGTCTTATAAGACTTATTATGAAAGGCCTCTATGAGCCGTGGAAAGGAAGAAAACCAAATGTTGCTTACTTTCGAGCATTTGGTTGCAAGTGTTTCGTTCTAAAAAATGGAAAAGACGACCTTGGAAATTTCAATGCGAGATCAGATGAAGTTATTTTCTTAAGCTACAATACTACTAGTAAAAGATTCAAAGTTTATAATAAAAGAACAAAGAAGATAGAAGAATTGATACATGTGGTATTTGGTGAAGTATTACTTCTAACACTAGTAATTGACTCAGATGATGAAAAGTATGCTTTGATCCCTAAAAATACATTAGAGAATCAAAATACATATATAATACCTTCAAAATTACAAAATGAAGAAATTCCCTCTGAAGCTAAAATAGATTAGGCTCCTTCATCTCAGTAGGAGCCTATGCAACGAAAAATATCGAGAGAATGGAGAGTTTTTATTACACATTAGTATATTCTTGGAGATCCCTCTGAAGTTCTAAGAATAAGATCATTGCTCAAGAACAACTTTGTGGCTCTCATCTCACAATTAGAACCAAAGTTTGATGGAGAAGCTCTTATTGATGAGAATTAGGTCTCAGCTATGAAAGACAAGATAAGTCAGTTTAAATAGAAGAAAGTATGGAATCTAATGCCTCGTTCATAAAACAAATCAATTATTGGAACTCAGTGGATTTTTTGAAAGAAATTTGAAAAAAAAATGATAAGGTGATAAGAAACAAAGTTAGATTTGTAACTCAAGGTTATAATCAACATGAAGGTATTGATTTTGATGAAACTTATGAACATTGCTAGACTAGAATTGATTATAATTTTACTTGCCTTTACATGCTATAAAAATTTCAAGTTGTTCCAAATGGATGTTAAAATTGCATTCTTAAATGGTTACATTAACGAAGAAGTATTTGTTAAGCAACCCCCAAGTTTTGAAGATGAAAACCATACAGATTACGTGATGAAGTTATCCAAAGCTCTGTAAGGTTTAAAGCAAGCTCTTTGAGCATAGTATCAGTGGTTAAGTAACTTTCTGCTTGTAAATAATTTCGAAAGAGGAAAGGTCAATAAAACCTTATTTATTAAGAGAAAGGAGAATGATTTACTCACAGTAAAAATATATATTGATGACATAATATTTGGTACTACTAATCTATCCTTCTATGAAGAATTCTCAGCATTAATACAGCGGGAGTTTGAAATGAGCATGAAGGGAGAATTATTATTCTTTCTCATATTACAAATTAGACAAACAGAAAAATGAATCTTCATCATCCAAGAAAAATACACAAAGGAATTCGTCAAGAAATATCATTTTGAGAATGCCAAACCGATGGGTACTCTAATGTACATTAGAACTAAACTTGATAAAGACAAAGAAGGCAAAGCTGCAAATGAGACAAAATATAGAGAAATGACTGGATCACTACTATATCTTACAAGCTCAAGACCAGACATTATGTTTAGTGTGTGTCTTTATGCACACTTTTAATCAGATCCAAAAGAAATTCATAATCAAGCAGTCAAAAGAATCTTTTGATTTCTCCACATAACTATGGATTTTGGATTATGGTATCCAAAAACTTATTCATTCGACATATTATGCTATTGTGATGTAGATTATGTAGGTGATAAAGTCGATCAAAAAAACACAAGTGCCCATTGTCAATTTCTTAAAGAATGTCTAGTATCTTGGTCCTACGAGAAGTAAAATTACACATCGCTTTTGACGAATGAAGCAAAATACATAGCAGTTGCCAACTATTGTGCTGAAATCTTATGGATGAAGCATCAACTGCAGGACTTTTCTCTAAACTTTTCTCATGTTCCTATACTATATGATAATACGAGTGCTATAAATCTTTCTAAAAATTATGTGCATCATTCTAAGACTAAACATATAGAAATCAAATATCATTTTCTTAAAGACCATATTTCAGAAAGAACCATTGATTTTTTGAATTTTAATATTGGGAATCAAATAGTTGACATTTTTACTAAGCCACTCTATAAAGACAGATTTTCGCGTTTAAGAAAAAAGCTTGGTATGTGCAAATTCTTTGATATTATTTTTATATAAATATTCTCTGCATTGCCTCATGTTTCTCTCAAACATCACCAAATTTACCTATAACGGCAAGAAGAAAATAAAAAAGACAAAAGAAATTTGTGGTATTAACTTCTAGCCATAACGAAACACCTTATCATGAACAAACCTTTGCTCCTTGTCTTTGTCTCCCCTTGTAGGTTCTCTACACTCCTCTACCAAACCTGTTTCTATCTCCTCATATATCCAAACTTCAGAAATAGCCAATCAGGAGACCCCAGAAGATAGGAAAAGGCAGATTATTGCTATGTTACCTTTAGATTATCCTAATTCCTCTTTAGATGACAAAAAGGAAATGATCATAAACAATATACTTTTGACTCAGAAAAATAAGAAGAAGAAGAAGAAAAAGGAAAATAAAAGGGAGAAAAAAAGAGAAAAGAAAGTGAAGAAGAAGAAGATACTTTGGTATTACCAAAACATGTGAGATTCCATTTACCTATTCTCTCCCTGCCCATTCCTTCTCCAAAAACTTTCAAAATTCCTAAATTTGGTCCCATAGAGAAGAAAGTGCCTGAAGTGCATTGGGTAATAAATGACGATGGCTTATATAAAAAACCTTCCTGGTTGCAAAGAAGACCACATACCAGTAACAACAAGCTCCATAAAAAGAAACTTCTGAGGCAGAAGAAAAAGAAAAGGATGAGTTAAGAAAAAGGAAAAGGGAAGAGAAAAGAAAGGAAAAGATCCTATAGTTGAAGAAAACGTTGAGGAAGATATTGTCAAGTATGAGCTATTTATATTTGAAAAAATCCCTAGAGAAAAAAGGTCTAAGAAACTCGTGGTCCATAAGAAGGGAAAATTGTCACAAAAAATAAAATCATCTCAATCAATGGATGCTAAAGCCTACTACGAAATACAGCACAAGAAGAAAAAAATAATTGGTAGACGTATTGTGCCTCCTCATTTGTTCGATGATATTGGTATTCCTCTCTTTACTTTCTTTGTTATTATTGGATGGGAGAACTTTTTGAATTTGGATGATACAGTGTGTGATGAATTAGTCAGATGTTTTTACACACACATGCTAAAAGAAGAAATTAATGGAAAGCTAGCCATCATATCTTAGGTGTGGGAATGTGAGATCATGATAACAAAAGATATATTAGGGAACATTTTGAACATAGCTCCTATAGGTAGGACTGACCTTCCTTACCATAAGTGGGACATTGTTGATATTGATTTAGGAAAGGTTGTGGACTTCATTTGTCTACATACTAAGAATGCCTATGAAGGGTGATTCTTGTGTAGAAATCTAGACCTACTACCTAGATGTCTTGCATCAATATTGGCTACTTCAATTTTTCCAAGAAGTAGTAACTCAGTAGAATGATGTAGTCTCCTAGATACCTATATAATATACAATTTACTGAAGGAAAACAAAATGAATCTCCTAGTAATGATTTTGAAGTTTATGGTGGAAAAGGGAAGCCACAAGAACACTAATAGATGTCTACCTTATAGAATGCTATTAACTAGTATCTTCGCATATTTTGACATTCCCTTTGAGAATCTAACGTGATATGAGACCGGTAAGTTTCATTCCTCTATACCCTCCTAGTTCGAGTAAAGATGAAATGAAATATTTGGTTGAAGTAGAAAATAGAAAGAGTAGTAGTCTTTTTAGGTCCTGCCTTAGAGTAGAGGTCTAAAAGGATACCAGAAATAGTGGGTCCTCCTCTAAAACAAGAGGCTACTATCCCTCTTTAAGACATAAACGGTATGGATACTTTTACAACTGTTCAGGGACATTCGTACAAATCATGATCAAATATGCAAACAAATTGATAGACTCCAAAACCAAGTCCTGGATTTACAAATTTTCCTTAGAAAAACTCCTCACTGACTATGCCTTTTTTTTCATCATATTTCATTCTTTTTACCTCACTTCCTCCCAGTACTCCTTTACTATTTTTGATAATGACAAAAGGGGAAAGTCTATGTGGATTTTTTTTCATATTTTTGCCTATATGATGATATATTTCTCAATGTTGCCTCGATTATATATGTGATTGTTTCTAATGATTAAACTTGTGAAAATCTATGATACATAAATGATAGGTTCCTTTCTTAAGAGATAAGCTCCTTCTAATTATATCATAGGCATCTTTCGAAATCATTTATTATCTCTTTGACTTTTAAAAATATATATCTATTATTACTTGTTATCATCAAAAAGGGGTAGATTGTTAACTCAAGGGTTATGATTAACAATTTTCATGATAACTGTATAATATTTAAAAATTCAAATTAGATTTACTTCCTCGTATAATTAAAAGCTTTATTCTCAAAAGGAAATAAAATCTTAAGAAATATGTTTTCTTTCTTGCAGGAACCTTTATTATGAACTTATCTTATTAGAAATAGTTTATTTGAAAAGATCCTACTAATTATGAAGGTTGTATATTAGCCACGTGATTAATGAAAGATTTTTTTGGCAAAGTTGACATCAAAGTTAATCATATTTGAATTTATCTAGTTGACTAAGGATGCAAGATGAAGCAACAACTAGTTGAAAAAATTGACTATTTAAGGAAGAGTCAATGCGAATATGAACAACAACTAAACACATCAAAAGCATATACATTATTGAAAGCGATATCTATGTACAAAAAATTCTCTTGTGCATTAGAATGTGGAATTCTGTTGAGAGAGATTACTGAAGCTTATATCGAGCAGATCTCATTTTTATTTCAGAGCTTGTGGAGGCTAGTGAAATACTACTAGTGTAAAAAGCTGAAGAACCTTGAAAAATATTAATTTGTGAGCTTGAAGAGGCTCGTCAAATTACTACTTGATTTTATAGTGAAACACTAAAGTTGAATACTTGGGGACTAAATGTATGCTTAGGTTGTAAGTCGAACAATTATAAATTGATTGCTCCCTTCTTCTCTCTCTCTCTTTATCTTTTATATTTCTACATTATATTGTGTGTGTGTTTATTTCAGCAACAAGTTCCTTCAGCTTTATGATAGGTTATTTCTATTTTTGATTTGTTGACAGTTCCTTTCATTTTAACAAGTGTCTTCTTTTTATTGTTTCAACAGGACTTATATTTTAACATGCTAATGTCATTTATTAAGATATTATCATATGACAGGTTCCTATTATTTTAATTTTAAATAGGCCCCTGTCTTTATATGAATTGAAAGCAACTTGAGAAATTTTTTTTAAGTCACACACTGTAACACCCCACTCCCACATGACCCGAAACTGACATCGAAAGTGATATCCGAATCCGTACCCTGCGAGGGTGGCATGCTACATCACTCAATCTAATTTTTTTTATACAAACAGACACTATACGGGAAGCAATTCATATATATATGATCACCGATAAATATATTGACCACAAGGGTCCTTATTATAAATACACTTTATTTCAGTCCATTGACTTTACAAAACGATTGTACAAAACTTTAAATAAATACAATTTTATGGGACACTAATACAGACGCGAACTGATCTCAACTTCTTCTCACATTATATGCCCGTTGCCTAACGGGTTATTCTTCTGAGTCCTGAAAAATAATTTCAAATTTTGGGTGAGTTTTGTGAACTCAATGAGTTAACCATCATCGATGGTTCACTCAGTCACATAACACAATTTGTATACATCTAACATTATCTCATAAAACACATTCACCAAAATTTCACATTCACACATTTACAGAAGTCCACATTCATATTTTCCTATTTGATATATGCATATGAGACTCACTTTTCATTTATTACTTTGCTGTGATCGAGTGCTTAAACTGTCCCTTGTAGGGCTCATTAATAACTATCCCTTATCCATTGGTGGATACAGGGCTCATTAAACATTGAGCCTGAGGCTCTGAGTCACTTATGAGCTCGAAGCTCATTTTCACTCGTTGAACTTAAAGCTCTGATCAGTGGCGACTCTGGTCACAACAGCTGTTATGTGCCATGCACTCAGACAATTTGTACTTCTATGTCATAATCTCCTGATACATCGGACCTTCTGTCCGAAATCTATAATCAGAACACAATTCCCACCATTATTCTCCACAGAAGTATAAACACAGAATTATAACACATAATAATTGAGAAACCATATAGGTTACTCACCAATAGCTTCCGAGCTAATGCCTGAAAGTCTTGACAACGTTTTTGGGAGGACGTTCCAACTGCGCCTCTATAACAGTCAAAATATTCAAATATTACCAAATGAACAATCAGACATATTTAATAATGCACATGTAGTAATTAAAATGTGTACAATGCATGTTCGTGACATTCCTGACATTATTCTAAAAAATTCTCATCACATAATTTTCCTCAAAAAATTAGAAACTCACAGACATCAAAATCACTCAATTCGGACCTCTATAGTTCCAATTCTCGATAAAATAAGGAGCAAAAAAATCACTACTCGGTCCCCTCACTTTGACCTAATCAAGCTCTGTCAATTTCATCTCTAAAAATTTCCAATTTCACATAGAAATGAAATTAAATATTTCACGACTCCGATGCCTCAAGAATCAATTCAATTGGATGTCAGACAGAAAAGTTATAAACAAAAGAGTAGAGAGAGGTCAGTTTAGGAAAAATACATATTCTAGTTGACTAGTCGGAGGTTGCAGTCGACTAGGTCGACTATAGTGACCAACTTGAAGCTTTATTCTTTCTTCTGCCGACATCCCAACTTTCACAAGTCATAACTCCTTACTTTAAACTCCAAAGTGGACAAAGTTGGTATCAATTTTAAGATAAAAGAGAGTTCTACAAGTTTCAAGAAGGAGACAAAATTCAATTTTATCTCTAAGGGTGTAAAAAATGCAACCAAAGTTATTTCTTGCACAATATTTCCCAAAATAGTATACCATTTTGCGAAAATTATAACTTTCCATTCCTTTTTGCCAAAAATTCCAGAATTTATGTCAAAATAAAGATCAAAACATGTTCTACAACTTTCATGAATAACATGGAAGCAAATTCAACCTAGAAACACATCAAATTCTCAAGCAAAGTTTCTACCCACATGTATCACCCTGAACAGTATACAATCTTCTAAAAACCATAATTCCCTACTTAAATGTCCAAAAAATCCCTACTTTATACCCATGAAAAGATCAAACAATATACTACAATTCTCATGTAGGACATAGAAGCAAATTCCATGTCTACCTAGCTCAAAATCTCCATTAATGTGGCTGCCTTGTTTAAGAGTGTTAAGTCACCATAGAACCTAAACCACATCAAAACTTTACAAAATCATAATTTGCAATCCACACATCCAAAATTAGCATACTATACCTCATTTTAAAGCTAATTCATTCCTTTACAATTTTCCATAAGACCACTTGAGCTAAGTAGAATCATAATAGTCCAAACTTTAACTTCAATGTATAGTCACCACGAAACATATATGTAACGCATTTTCCAGTACCAAGCCTATTAACATCCAAAAGTCAACAGCTTATAACTCTCAACCTAGACATATAAAAATTTCATACTTAGTGGCAATAGAAAGATAACAAAAACCTCTTCAAGTTTCATGCAGACCAAATTAGCAAATTCAATCCAAATAAACCTAAAAAAGTCATCAAAGTTTCAAGTCACAAGGATCAAATTACTGTTCATACAACACCTACAACTCACTTTCACGGCCAAATTCAAGCTCCTTCAAGGCACAATTTAGCATCACTTCCTTCATGTAAAATATAACCAAACTTCTCAAGTTTAATTTGAGCTAACAATCACTTCAATTCCTCAACCACAGAAGAAGTTATGACCAAAACATTGAAATCTATGCAAAATCAAATTTCCAGCTTTTATACCTAAAGCAATTGCTATCACTTCTATACCCTTTTCGAAGCCAATAAGCATCCCAATTAGTCAAGTAATCAACCAAAATTTCGTCAAAACCTCACTTAATCACCTAGCGATAAAATGGCAGCACGCACACACACACACAATTGTCTTCCCTAAATTTCCATTCATCTAGCATCACAAAACCAATCCAAAACACTTACACCATTTCAAAACCAATCCAAAACATATTCACTCATTCAGTTACATTTATCCTTAATTAATCAAGAACACATCCTACCTATTTCAACCAACACAATTCCCATGTAATTAGATGCACAAACATCACAATTCATGCATTAAATAAACAATCAAAGCTTAAAACATAATTTTACCTAATTAAGCTTCACCAACTCACCAAATGCTCTACTTCACCCTTCAGATACACGACCATCTCCATTTTTAAGGGATGTAGGAGGCTTAAGCTTGGACACATGAAGA
>JANTNU010000008.1:35635595-35646382 GCA_024752395.1 Erythroxylum havanense
AAAATAAAAATATTTATTTTTAAAAACTTTGGGGGCCCAGTGGTATATATCCGTCCATGTATATGGTTCAATACTTCAATGGCTCAATGCTTCAAATTGCACGTCTACATAAATACTTCCATATTTTAAAGATTTTTTCTTTGACTCAAATGGATGATTTATGAAGGCTTTTTTTACCATAAATAAATGTACTTATTATTTTAATCAATTTAAAGCTCTACCTTTATGTGAATCGAAACATAACAAAATATGCCAAAGTAATATAATTTATTTAAAAGGACTTTAGAAAGATCGCATAGCATAAATTACTCTTTGGAGAAACCTTAAATAACGTATTAAGGAGTCAATTATAAATGATTTAAAGAGTCAATATTATCCAAATTACTCCTGTAAAGTTATAAATGGTTTATAATATTTAGGGGATGGTTCCCTAACTTTTTTCTTTACTTAATATATCTGCTGCAATAACTACTTTGGTACCAAAGATTTAATAAAAAATAAGTGTATAACTGTAGGAATCCAACCGTGATCGAATTACGGATGCAACGGAAAATAAAAATTTTTATAGATTCTGAGCGGATCCTGATAATTGATTAAACTTAAATAAAACATAAAACGATTTATAAATAGAAATCGTACCTTATTCACTTTCTCAAGAAAAATCTGAGAAACTTTTTCTGATTGATTAATCACCAGTTGTCTAATTGTCCAACCTCTGATGGTATCCACAGAGCAATTCCCAAACAGCTTTGAAAGTAAGAATACAAAAAGTGTTAGTTTATAAAAAGTTCTTCCGTTTTAAATAGAAAAATCGTGATAGTCTTTCATTAAAACTAAATCTCTTTAATTATAATTAGAATCAAATTCTAATTATAATTAATTTATTTTAATAAATTCAAATATCTCATATTTGATTCCCAAAGTTTCTCAAACTTTACAATTAAGTCCAATTTAATTAAATTAATTTTTCTTTCACAAATTACTCTTTGTTGCGTGGCTCATTAGGTTCCTAATAAATTGGCAATGATTATAAATTATAATTCTAATTCATAATTAGAATTAGATAAATTACAACTTTTTTAATTTATCTTTAATTCTCCAATTAAATAATTCATAATCATAAACCATGATTGACGTTTAACAACATATCATGATTACTCAAATATTAGAAATGTCAATGTAATTGACTTAACCTGTCCATGCATAGTTATAATGTATAGTTTAATCCTTTCATCATTCAATATTCTAATTGGATAGAGTATGAATATATTGTTTACTCTTATCATCCTATAATGTTCATTCTTGTTAATTAGTAATTGATTTATAATTAAAATTTGAAAACTTCTTTTCAAACATCAATTCACTCTAGCCAAAGAATTTCATAAATCATTACTAATCAAGAATAACAAAATATTCTCTTTAATTACTTTAGAGTGATGAGTCTTATATTGACTTACTCAACTATCTACATATGGTTCATACTGTATCCAATTACTACCGATTGAATTATCTTAGGATGATTTATAAGTATCATCAAATCATAGTAATTCCTACACTACATACCTTGGTAATCTCAAATCTGAGGATTAATTATACAAGCATCATTATGAGATAATTTATAGACATATAAGTAATATTCTATTTGGAATTCTCATAATTGGGTTAGTTCAATGATTTATTCCGTAATAATCACCCGCATATTAGTTTAGGCGATATCCCACTGCCATAAGGCAAATACCCGAATACCTGAAGGACATTCAAGTACATTTGCCCTATGATAATGATATGTTGGAGCAAAAGCAAATCTAACTTATATATGGCATCACTAACATCATTTAAAAGTCAGCAAATTTTAAAACCTTCATTTCATTCATACACCTAATTTACATTGTTTCCTTTAAACAATATTTACAAAATCTTTTATAAGTTCTAGGCAAAACTACAAAATACAAGACTCCACACTTCTGGGGCCAGTTGACAAACCTCTGAGCTATAACAAAATCCAAAGTGTCCTTAAGTCCTGTCTAAAGCACTAAGTCTCCTGTCTCGTACCTGAAAAACCACATTATACTTTTTGATGAATTTGCAAACTCATTGAATGAACCATCATTAATGATTTCACCAGATCATATACACACATCACATATTCACAAATATTCATTCTAAACATCATAACTCACACAACATGGCACAATATAGGATCACTTAATACAGCTTTGCAAATCATTCATGGATTTCAGTCTTATATGAATGCTATATACATGAGACTCACGTTTGTTCTTATTATTGTGACGGAATGTCTATCTCAAACTTATACAAATACTGGCCCACAAGACTCAATCAAACAGAATCACGAATCATAGCTCTACGTGCAGAATCAAAAATTACGGAGCAAAGCTCTATGTGGAAGCGCTTCAAACTGGGTGCTCAAGTCACGGCGCCTTCATCTGAACATGCATTTTATAAAATGCATCAAATATTGAATATGTCATATATCACAATCTTATACAAATACTTAGACAAAGTTTTCACATTCATCGGACCTAAATACGGCATTCAGCTTTCGTTGAGAATCAAAGTCATTCGGCAATTCATATCAAATCAAAACACTTTTAATACATTCCCAACTAGTAAACTCCTTGGACTTAAAGTCCGAAATTCAGAAACAAGTCGCAAACAGTTCAGTAATTTCTTTTTTAAAAAATTTTAACAAATCAAATAAATTCAAACAAATCAATCCTAGGAAATCAACTAGGTTGACTCATAGTATGCTCCAAAATGCTATTGTCTGAATGGTTCGGCAATGTCCAACTGGCACCCAATGAGTTCTTCTATATCATACAAAACACATTTACAAATATCACACTTTTGCACAATTGTACAAATATTCCTTAATGCACACGTACTTATACAATATGCACAATGCATGTTCAATGACAATTCTGGGGTACTTTATCGAGATCCTTATGAACAAATCATTCATATATCAAAGTCCTAGTTAATACCATGTATATTTATAATTTGGACCAATAAAAAGCAATGTGAAACCAATTACACAACTTCATTAACCCCTTCAAATTTTCTTCCAATATACATACGGGTCAACTTTGCATAATAAATCTAATAAAATACATGGAAAAATTAGGCAACACTTCCTTCTACAAAGTTATTTTCCAATGTTTTAAGTTTCTAGTGATACCAAAATCACCTAATTTGGTTCTGTAATTTGGAAGATATACCTAAAACCTTTTCGGACTGTTTTTATTCAAAACAGTTACTATGTACAACTTTCACCTAGAATTTGAACATCTTAGAGACTGAATAAAAATTAGACTTTTTCTTATGATTTGTATTCCTATTTCTTTAGTTTACTCCAAATTAAAAATCATCTCATTTGGAATACTACAGGTCCAAATATAATCCAAACACTGAAATATGTTTAGAAAACAATACCAATCATACCATTCCAACAAATTCTCTTACTTTCATTCAATCAATCTTTTCCAAAACAATTCATAATGTTACCAATTTGTTTGGAGAGGTAGAAAAATATGTTAAGAATCTATTGGTTTAAGAAGCAAGTCATTTAGACATCAGATGAAGAAGTTATAATAAAAAGATCAAAGTATGTTCAGAAAATAACCTCCTTTAAATAAACAGGGAAGTCGCGATCTTGTACATGCACGATTGCAATACTCCGGGTGGTCTTGTGAAGTCACGATCGTGCACATGCACACATACGACATTTCAGGTGGTCCTATGAAGTCATGATCGTGCACATGCACGACCGCGACACTCCAATGGACCTAAGAATCCTTCTTCACTCTAGTGGACCTACGATTCTTCTTCTCCACCGACATCATAACTTCAAACCTCCATAACTTTTGATCCAAACTCCAAAATTTACAAACTTTATATCAATGGAAAGCTAAAAGAAAGATCTACAATTTCATGAAGACCATTTGTTTCAAAATCTATCTAGCTCAATACAGTAAATTCATGGAAGTTTCAGATCAAAAACTCAACACTGTTACTATTCATTCCCAGAAAATTTCCAGACTTCATTCTCTAAAATCGAACACTTCAAATTTATTATTTCTAGTTTTTCTACTCCATTTCAAACAACTTGTTTACTATAAATTCATATTACTCCAAAATATAAAAGTTAATATCAAAAATCATGAAAAGCCAAAAATTCATATTCAACTTATTCATGCTCTGTCAAGTTTCTGCATTTCCAACTTGCATTCTCAATCTCTATGTTTCCTCTCGACTTCCATTTAAATACTCATTCTCATCTCAGACCATCATTTTATAATTATTCGTCAACTCAAAAATCATTGTCAAGTTTTTGCATTTCCAACTTGCATTCTCAATCTCTATGTTTCCTCTCGACTTCCATTTAAATACTCATTCTCATCTCAGACCATCATTTTATAATTATTCGTCAACTCAAAAATCATTTTCTTGATCATCTCTAAAGAATTCATGAACTCACGTATACACTTATATATTTTCATACATACACAGTGAAGAACAAAGCATGTTTCACTTTTTTATATTTAATTTTCTACATTAATCCTATACATCATTTTATTGCTATTTCAAACTCCAAAACTCATTTCTACAGCATTTTATCACTAATAATTATCAAAACTAAAAGAACACTATATCTATGTTTTCATCCCATTAACATAGTGTTTATGAATATATACACGTAAATTCCGTGTTCATGCAGATGATAGTGAATTCATCAAATTTATTTCATAAATCCATAATTCTAAAAGATTTTTTGAATACTTACTTGTTAAAGATTCCAAAATCTTCAACTATCCCAAAACCCTAAACTCCATGTAAGAACACATAACCCACTATGAACCTTAACCAACTTTTGGTTTTTCTTTATGTGACACCCCCTTACCGCAAGGTACCCACCGAGACACCCGGAGGTCATTCCGACACATATCCTACAATGAGGGAACGCTACGATCGATCACTACATTCCCTTCATATAGCATGGTAACATAATTCTCTTATCATCATAAGAAGATCACAATATTTTAAAACTAACTTTTTCCTCATTACATTTCACAAAATCGAAGTCTACATTGTTTTTCAACATTATACATATGTACACCATCAGAAACCTAATACAATAGTGCTACGTGAATGAGGAAAGAGTGTCAAAATTATCTAAACCACCCAAAAGAATGTCAAGTATGGTGAAATTACTTTTTTGCCCTTAGCTAATGTGAAATTACCATTATACCCTCCAAACTTTTCTTAAATTTGCAATTAAGCCCAAAATTTGGAATCACCAAAAATTTTATTTTTATTTTGGTCCCTAAACTTTTGAAAATAATAATTAATCCCTTTAACTTTATAAAATTACATATTGATCCTCTGAGAAATGAAAATTTACACTCAAGTCCTTTAACTTTTAATAATTGGCAAATAAACCCTTATATACATCAACTTTTCCAATTAAGCTTTCTAAGTGTCCAATAAGTCTATAAATCATGTCTAATCACCTCTAAGGTATTAGAACACATTCAACTCAACCACCACGATCATATCCATCCAATGGAGTCAGTTTTACACACTTAGAAGCTTATATGTCAGAAATCTTCAAGATTTTGCATACCGATGAACTCTAAGTTCATGTAAGGGCATATAACATTATAAATCATTGACATATATATGCAAAAAAATTTAAATACATGTTTGAACTCATATGCAACCAGGTATATATTAATATACAGTAGCATCTTTAAGTATAGAACAATACAAAAGGGATCAGATATTCCAGCGTTACACAAAAATTATCATCATTCTGTAAAAGAAGTACTATCACTTTATATAAAAATATGATTACCTGATACAAAAAAAAATCTTGACTTAATATTGTAAATACCATTAGTTAATATTACAAATACCCTAACTATATACTAAAATATCTCCACCTACATAAAAGATATCACCACTCTATACAAAAAAAAACACATTCATAATATACAAAAATATATATCATCATCTATATAAAAAGCACCATCACTCCATATAAAAACATCATCACTCTATACAAAAAATACCATTAACCCATCTAAATGTTACCATTACTCTATATATAAAAAATACCTTTATACTATAAATGTCACTACTCTATACAAAAAATATCATCACTCTATATAAAAATTACCATCATTCTATACAAAAAAACCAAAGTTGCATATAATATTGCAAATACTATAACTCTATACAAAAAATATTACCACTCTATACAAAAATATATATATTTTCGCTCCATACTAAAAAAAAATCACTCCATACAAACAAATTTTCATCATTCTATACAAATATATATATATAACTAATATATACAAAAAAAAATAACTTTGCTCCAAAAATTACAACATCTATAAATAACAAATACCTTTACTATATACTATAACTACCATCATTCTATACATAAAAATATTATCACTTTATACTAAAAACATCATCATTCTATTAAAAAAAATCATCACTCCATACAAAAAAAATATCATCACTCCCAAAATTAGAATATCACTACTATATACAAAAAAACTGCAAATAGTGATCATCTTAATTATCTATAGTAATATGTGTATTTAACCTCTAATGGAGGGAAGAACTCAAAACTTTGTGGGTTTCTCTTCAGTTGCCATAAATCTTCTTTGTTTATTCCTAAAGTGTTTTCATTTATATGGTAATTGTGAATGTCCTTTAATGTATATTTGAAGGCATTATTGTTCTTTTTTTTCATTTTTTCAATAATGTAAACATAACATGTACTTAGCCATTATCAAACACACTTACTACCACTTGTTCAATATGGTAAATTTCAGTAAGTTTATGAATTCCTTACAGTAATAAGTATATGGATGTCATATATATCATTAGCTATTAGAAGGCCAAGATTTATGCATCTATGACAATTAAGTGTCCCAACTCCATTTGAGTAGGGATATTATGATGACATAAAACAAGTCCAAAACCATATCAAATTCAAGCACAACAATTAGTTATAAAATATCCTCATTCCAAGATGTGGGAAAAAGTCTAAGTGGTATATCATTAAGTTGTAAAGTTGACATATTTCTGCTTTAACAAGGCTTGGTTTATAATTTGTCTAATGATGTAATATCATTATTGTCCTAATAATAATGATTTTAACTTTTTTTAACCTCCCCCACTCTCTTTATCATGGAATATCTTTTATTCATTATTGACAAACCCTTGATCGTCACACAATTGATTCCTTATCAGCACCAAGGACCCAAAATCATATAAAAATTCCAAAATATATCATGTCACACAACTTCTAAGGAATTGAAGTCAATATAAATTAAACTATAAGTAATAAAAATTTACATCTTTTTTTTTTTTTGCAATCTTGTGTTCCTTTGTCTCAATAATTCTAACTGAAATTTCTGTTGCCTAGCATGTTTTTGTACGACAAAATCACACACATCTATTCACAATGTGATAAAAATTGGTTAGGTGTTCGAAAATGAAGCAAGACATAACATGCAATGGTGTTGTACCAATTAACATATATATGGAGACAACAAAATTGTCCAAATACCATAATACTTGCGTACCTGATATACACATGACCAAAAAATTTAGATTGCTGCCACTTTATCATATTATGTTAACTATATGTAAATTAACTTTCGAATAACTGTGAATGGAGATTAAAAGCAAATTATTTGAAGTCCGTATATAATATGTAAGCTATACAACTACCTTGTCATGGAAATGGTCAGGAAAGAAAATATTTAAGGAGAAAATAAAGGCTACTGGGCCATAATTATTTATGAAGGATGTGACAAAAACTCGTCTTAAGATAAGGGATTGTTTCCTTCGCAATATTCATCCATTAATGGGAGGGATTGGTTGATAATTGGTGCAAAAGAGCTTAGTTTAGGGAATGTGTTCTTGGCAACCAGAGAACATATGTCATTTCCTTCTTTAGGGATCAATAAATTTGATGGGCATGTAGGAAATGCGCACATTCGTAGATGTAATTAAAAGTCAATGATTATGATTTATAAATAGTCCACCTTATCATATCAAAAGTAAACTAATATTATTTCATCTTTTCAATTAATATGGACAAGCAACTTGTTAAATAATTATATTGATTTTAGTTCGACAATATGCTCAGTAAAAAAAACCACCAAAATAATTCACGACTTGCTTAGTATAATAATATTCAGTTCAGCTAAAACGAATGGGGCCAACAAACTAACAATCATTCATCATCTATAATGAACCTATTAAAATTACATGATTTGTAACTATAATTGCAATATTATTTTTCATTTTCTTCATTGAATATTGGAGCTTAGAATGATATTTATTAAACTATGATAAAGTTCCCCTCACATGTTCTCTTTCCTCATTAAGAATTTTCCATTAAAATTACGAAACAACACCTATTGTCGAAGACACTAATAGTTTGTCATAATTTATATAAAGTTTAGAACATAAGTTTATTCGCTGAAATTGGATTTCATTAATATTAATTAATGTGGCTATATAAATGCAATATGTAAAAGCAATCTAAGGCTACACAAAATAATATATGTAGATGTACTAAAAGCTCAAATTAATCAGGGTAGTTGTAAGTGGTTGAAATTGCCTTCATATACAAAAGATCAACTTATCAATTTTTGGCCTAATGAAGTTAGCATATTTATTTTATAATGTTCAAAATACTAATAAAATAAGAGTGAAAAATAATTTGGTGTAATTAAAAGAACTTCTAAACTCAAATTTTATTTGAAATATCCTAGTTGATGTTGACAATTTTAGGCATGCCCATAACTTAAGGGAGACACCCTTATGTTTCCAATTTGATTTTGCCAACTTTAGGCATTCGCACAACTTATAAAGGGGGCCCTTCTATTTCCAATTTGATCTTGGCAACTTTGGGCATGCCCATTAGACGTGCCCACAGTTTGTTAAAGGAAATATTATGTTTCTTATTTGATTTTGTAAACTCTAGGCATGTTCATCACTTGCCAATGGCTTATAGAAGGAAGCCAGTTGCTTCCAACTTAATATTGGCAATCCTCGACATACCTATTAAGGGTATACAAAATCATCTATTTCTAAATTCCTTTTGGCACTCTAGACGTGCCTAAAGCTTATGGAAGGAAGCCTTTTATTTTCAATCTCTTAAAGGCAACATCAACCCAACTTTGATATTATATGTGAACTTCTTATCATAGAAAGAAAAGCATTGATTTTCTAAATTAGGATTCTTTTTTATTTTACATTGGCATAAGCCTTTTATTTTCAATTTTTTAAAGTCAACATTAACCTAAATTTGATATTATGTGTGGACTTTTTATCATAGAAAGAACAGCATTGGTTTTTCAAATGATAATTATTTTTATTTTATAGAAGGAACAATTCCACTTATGGAGAATATGACATACATTAGGAAAAAATAATGAATAACACATTGTATGCGCTCAATACAAAGATCCTTACCTCCATGATAAATACCGGAGTACAAGTAGGGGAAGAAAACTTTAGTTGTTATATATTTTATTTCAAGCAAACCTCTAGTTCTTCTTTTCGCAACTTGCTAACCACAAATTTAAGCCCATCACCCTATATTTGGTTATTAAAAAATTTTACCACTTCTATCATTGTTTGTGAAAAACATCAACTCAATATAACTGGTAGAAACTAAGTGTATAACATGTTTAAATTTTGGAAATAAAGTTTCGCTTAAACACTAATATATTCTTAAATACATTTGTAATTTAATAGATTATCTAATGTAAACATTTATGATAGCATACATGTATTAATTACCAAATCATATGATATATTTTACCTACTAATTAATTGGAATGCTATCAACATTCATAATTATAATCCTCCATTCAATATCGTTGTTACATGTATCCAAAATCCCCTCCTCAACCTTTATTAATCACAATTAATAATAGTCGAACAAAAAAATAAAAATTGTATAATCAAATCATTCATTAATATCATATTTAAAAATATATAATAATAAGTATGTAAAAATAATGTTGCCAATATGTATCTTCAATAATTATACTCCTTTTTTATGCCTCTTCTTTTGGACCTACTCTGCTCAAGATTTCATCCTTCCTGTTCTTTGCCTAACATATGGCTTAGAGACAAACAAGGTCCTGCAACCTAACAAATTTTAGAAAGAATTCTATGTCAACATTGTGTTTATGTACCAATTTCTATCGAATTAATTTTTGTTACAATTGTCATTAACATCCCCTAACTAAGTTAAAATGATATTTGTAATTTTTTGTTGGCTTCGTCTAATATATTGTACAATTACTTAAATTTTGATTTGATATTTACTATTTAATCAAAGGCCTTATAGAAATTGATGATAATTTCCTTATTTAACTAACACCAATATCATTATCCTCCAAAATAATTACCGAACTATCTTTGTAAGGAAACTAACCACATTCTTGTGCCACTTACTAACAAAGAGATTTTTTGGAAATTTTTCATTGTTAATTCTACTAAAATTGTAAAAATGTGTTAACATACAATTACCTTAAATTTGAACAACTTGTAGATGCACTTTGTTAATGGAAATGAGTCAATTAATGTAAATGTACACTTTGACAACATTGAACCTTCACCCATCTCCTTAACCTTATATAACTTGTGGTTCTGCCGGATTCTGGCTGAACTGGTTGTTGCCATTCTGATCCATGACTCCGATGTCCGTTGAAGTGATTTCG
>JANTNU010000008.1:35777786-35793372 GCA_024752395.1 Erythroxylum havanense
TTTTTCTCCTCCATTTTCGTTATTTTTGCTCCAAGACAAGCTTTCATCTTCTTCCTCCCATTTCCTCTTGGAAACCACTAAAATCTCTAAGAAAAACCCATAAAAAAATCAAAACTTGCTTCATCTTTCTTCTCCTTCCTTCCACCATAGCCGATTGCTTCATCCTCTTCTTTCTTCTCCAACGTTTCTTCTTCTTTTTCTCTTGATTTTTCGTGAACCTTCTGCTGTTTTAAATGGGTAAAAATGACAGCTATAGTTGAGTTTAAGGCCAGGTCATTAAATGGGAGTAAATGACCTAAATGCCCCTCCATGTAAGTCTATTCCCAAGTTTGCCCCTGCACAGGTTTTTCAAAATCTAATAAATTGCGTCCTGTTTTCAAGCATCTAAACGAAATAATTTAGACAAACTTTCTTCTCAAAAAATGTTCCTCTAGATCATACGAATCTAACGCCACCAATCACGTTCAATTCAAATCAGAAACGAAGAAGTTATAGCGGAAATACTATCGGACCTTCACAAAATTCGAGACTGAACATTACGTTAACTTAATTCCAGAAATTAACGATCTTAGGGATGAAATTAAATTTTTATCCCTTCACAAGGGTTGTAGCCCTATATCTTAATTTTATTTTCCCTCAAGAATCAACTCAATCG
Organism: Erythroxylum havanense; assembly: GCA_024752395.1. Lineage (NCBI taxonomy): Eukaryota > Viridiplantae > Streptophyta > Magnoliopsida > Malpighiales > Erythroxylaceae > Erythroxylum > Erythroxylum havanense. The sequence continues at coordinate 35,778,442 of JANTNU010000008.1, forward strand.
GAGTTGTACAGCTCCCAAAAATCGCAAAATACTGAACCATGTTCAGAAAAGTATCCAACTTATAACCTATAACCAAATCTCCTACTTTGGTTCAATCAATCTCTTTCCATTTAATCTCCTAAAAGTCATAAGTCTTCATAAAAATGAAATTAAATGTCTTAGGAATCCAACGCTTCGAGAATCAAATCAATTGGATGTCGGTCGAACGAATTATAAGCAAAAGATTACAAAAGGGATCGGATTAAAAACAAAGTAACGGAACTTCAAAACCGAACTTTTTAAACATCATATCTCTCGATCCCAAATTTGGAATTTGACAAATTTGGTGTCAATAGAAAGATCAATGGAAGCTCTACAACTTCCCTGAAGTACTCAAAATCAAATTAGGTCTCAAAAGAGGTCAAAACCTCAATCAAAGATTCTGTCCAAAACAGCTTTTCCTAAACGACTTCCAATTTTTAATCGCTCATAACTCCTAGCCCCGATATCGAAAAATTGCAAACTTTATATTAATGGAAAGATAAAAACATCATCTAAAGCTTTCATGAAGACCACTTATTCTAATTCAAACTAAATCCGTACGACGAGTGGCCTCGAAGCATAGAATACACAAATCTATACTTAATAACATTTTCAAAACAAAACATATCTTCATAAAATCATATCTTCCACTCCCGACATCGAAAAATAGCAAACTTTATGTCCACAAAAAGCTCTCGACAAAGGCTACAATTTTCATGTTGATCATTTTCTCGAATTTTGCCTAAATCAAAAAGTAAACCTTTTTTTCAAAAAGTCAAACTCCAAGCGAACTTTGACTGATAATAACTCTCACTTCCGATATCGAAAAATATCAAACTTTATGGCTACAGAAAACTCTTGACATAAACTACAAGTTTCATGTAGATCATTTTATCAAATTATGTCTAAATCAAAAGTCAACTATCAAAGGCCAAAAAATCAAACTTTTTACAATTCTTCATATTTTTACATTTTCTCTCTTTATTTCTTAATTTCAATTAACTCATCCACCTTTGAATATTTCTTATTTTTACTCAAAAATCGAGGCTCAACATTTTATATTGAAGAACCCTATGTTAATTAGGGTGCTTGATTTCGCTTTGTCTTGCTTTTGTATCGTTACTCTTCCGTTTCATATTTAAAAAAAAAGAAAAATTGGCGTTACTTTATATTCTAATAATAAAAATGTCCAAGATCAAAATACACTTCGGAGTTCGGATTCGGACGGTTAGCCGACCTTGCCAAACGACATGTCTTATCGAAAACTCAAAGCTCAGGTCTCTTGGTAATGGGCATGGATTGTCTGCATCCACCACCACACAGCCTTCTCTGCCTTCCACACCTTTCTTCAAGATCGGTTCTTTCTTTGCAAAATCACGAAAACCCGTCGATACCCAGTTGCAGACATCAGTACGGAGGCAATTGTACTTTTGTTTTAGTTTCTAAGAAAGCAAAATTTTCTCCGATCTTCAGGAATGGGAGCAGAATATGTGGTACCCTTGTGAGAGCGAATAGCAGAGAGTCTCCTTATCAAGTTTTAGGAGTTTCTCCCGCTGCAACTCCTGATGAAATTAAAAGGGCATACAGGAAGCTTGCTTTGAAGTATCACCCTGATGTCAATAAAGAGGTATAGGTCAGCTTGGTCCCTTGAGATTTAGATCAAACTCTGTCTATAGTTTATATTGGCCTTTGTACATTGTTTTGTTTTCCATCCATGTACTTTTGTTTACACGCATCCATTCCTGCCTTTAAGCGTGATTGCTGTGTAGCATCATCAGACAAAAGAAAGAAGATTTTTGTTGAAGTGAACATATAATATCTGGCGTAGATCCGTTATTTCTCATACTGTTTGTCTAATATATTCTACAACTCTTTGTAACTGATTATCTAAGTCAATTCGTCTGGTTCCAGAAAAATGCCGAGCAGAGATTTATGAAGATTAAGCATGCATATAATACATTACTGAATTCCGAATCTACAAGGAGGTATGGCGCTGCAAATTCGTCAGGTTTCTCATACTCTAGCACTCAAAGAAGTCAAAAGAAGAGTACTCAAGATGAAGACTTCTATGGATTTGGTAAAAACCAAAATTCCATTTGTATTTGTGTAACACCTATTTGCTTGGCTAATTCATTCTATTTATATGTTTTCATATCGTAATTGTTGCCTTCTTCAGTACGAGGGGGAGTTATGTCGGTTCTCATACAGGGCAGTAATGGGGAAATTCTGCTTGTATCGAAACATTAGACTGTGATCATTTACTGATTGAAGTTTATATAGTGTTTATCTGGTAAATTTTGGACCAGTAACTTCTTACGTAAATGTCCTACTATCAGCTTTTCTTAGCAGTGCTTGGTCCATGGCAATGATACCAATTACTTGTGTCATTACCTAAGTGTGGTTTGTAGGAGCAAATTGTCCACTCTAGGGTTAATATGGTTCGCATTTTTAGGACCTTGTATGTTCTGAATTTATATGGGTGATTGCCTCCAGTCAGGGACGAAGCCATGTTATAGGGGAGGGGGGCCATGGCCCCCCCTTTTAAATTTTTTTTTTAAAAATTACTTATATAATTAAAATTTTTAAAATTACAAATATAAGTGGCCCCCTCCTTAGAGTTGAGTCTGGCTCACTTAAAATTTTTAGATATTGGCCCTCGGCCTCCCCTTAGAGTTGAGTCTAGCTCTGTCCCTGCCTCCAGTGGCTTTCCTGGTTTGGTTGTCCTTAAAATTGGCTAGAGATGATCTCATGAAATTTGTTCTGCTGTCTTTTAGCTGTTCATTAGGCTTAAATGTTCTTATGTTCACAAAATTATGCTGCAGGTAACTTTTTGAGGGACGTTCAGATAACAATAGGTAGATGTTGCATCTGTTTGATCATGAAGTTTCTTCCACCAAAATCTGTCTAACATCTTTACATTTCCACATTGACATGGCAATCAGGTGTTTTCTCCTTGTAGTTATCTTAACTTGGTATTGGTGTCACAGGTGACTTGTTTAGAGACCTTCAAGAAGAATTCCAGAATTGGGAAGCTAGTTCTTCTTCGTATGGGAAACCAAAAAGCCTGTGGGAAGAATTGGCAGTATGACACTGTTAATTTTTTACAGTTAAATTTCAGAAACTGTTGATTTTGATATAAAAGTACATACATTTTCACACAAACACACGAGACTTATCTGAATATTGTATCTCATCAGCATTACAAAGGATTCTAAGGCAAGAATCTATGATAATTACTATAATCAGGAAATTGGGGAAGAGTTTGTGGAATTCCTAGAGAAAGAGCTCAACATAACAGACACAGAGGCCGAAGTAAACAAAAATGGACCTCAAGAAGACGATTCTTTCAGCGACCCGGGGAAGACGAGAAAAAGAGGAAGTGCTGAAAATGAGCAGGGCAAGCGCAGCAGCATTGAGGATAACATCGATGACATTGAAGCTACCCTGGCAAAGTTGAAGAAGGAATTGGGGTTGTAGTAAGGAAAATTCTGCCGAGCATTGATAGCCTGCTCGGAGTTCATTGATCATAGATGTTCGAGAACCGTACGGGAGAATTCTTACCCATTTTGTTCTTTACGCGCATATTGTAAATGATAAATATTTGAAAACATGATTCATTACTTTGGACAATCAACAACTATTTCAGTCATTTCATGGACCTACTGTGTTATATGATACTGCTGAAATGATAGCTTGACTGGAGAAACTACAGGCAGAAGCAAGAAGATGACCAAAGATCACCCACGGCAAGTTCTGGCACAGGTAAGTGAGGCGAGGCCCTCGAGGGACTATAGTCTCTGGTTCCTCTGTGACTGCTACATGTAAAAGATTTGGAATTCTTACAAAGATTCTCTCTAGAAGTAACGAAAAACTGATCCTACTTGAAAAGAATGGCCATAGCCCTTAGTATTTCATAAATGTTTCGGTTATCAAATCTTGTCTGCATTACTTATTGAACAAGACAATCGCCGAGGAACGAGAAACAAATAACTGAAATTCCATTGTGATTTAGTCTGAAATTTAATTGAAAAAACATTTTGTTTTCAATGATCCCACACCAACTCAAAGTGACCAAAACCTTCAGGAGGAAAAGCTTCCTAAGCTACACTAAACGATTAAACCCCTCAGTATCTCTCACCAAACCTGAAGAACAATGAACCAGATCCGGTATTGTGATCAACAGCATACTCAGCCCGTACTAAACCCAACTTCATACCAAAACCATACGATGAACCGTGACCCATTCGCCTGTAGACTTCTGTTGGATTTCCCTTGACATCTTTAGAAGTTCCTAGATCATTGCCATGCTCTGCAAATGCGTACACGTGTGTATTTCTCACTGGGATCCTTATCTCAGCTCCAAGCTGCATTCATCAACAGAATAACGAATTTAAAAGAACTGGGGGATTCAATAGCCTTGCTAGTAAGAATGAGAGCTAGAAAAGTTGGTTCTCGTATGAACTCGAAACAAACATCCACCTCTGAGAATGTTTCAACGTAGGATCTTTACCTCAACGATGTTTCTAGCTGCTCCCAATTCACCCATATTGTACCCCCTCACAGAATAAGGTCCCCCTAGAGTAAAAGCATCGTAACTTGGAAGGTCTCCTACACAACCACCATAATGGCCATGGAGGACTAGTATAGGTGGTGGGGGTTTACCAGCACCTTCCTCCACCTGCTTCAACTGGATAAATCGGGTCATTGTTAGCTGATGGCGATTGAAGAATGGAAACTTGCTGCCAATGCCAAGGCCTTGGTCCACCTGCGACATGCACAGACAAGTAAAATGTAATATATAAGATCTTTGGTAAGTCAATGAGAGAGAACACTTTGGCTGATAGATTTTAGCATCCCGTTTCTGATCATGACAATACGGACATTTTTTCTTTGTCCTGTCGGATGAAGACTTTGGCTGGCATAGCTAAGACTTGAGCATAGATAGTCTTCTTCATGCTTTTCTTTTTCTATAGTACTTTCCCATTTGTTAACAATCCAGATTTTGAGATATAACATTAATGTTTAAAACAGTCAGGAAATATACACAGTGAAAAGAATTGACATTCAATGAACTAAACTGTCCCAAGCTTTTCATCGATGGTCATAGATCAAGGAGTGCATCAATGTCAGAATCAAGTAAATTTCAAAAAAAAAAAATCACAATCAAAGTATTAGAATCCCAATTCTGAAACTATCAGGTAATGAGAGTTTAGAATATTTTCCATGATATTATTGTATTCTTCCCCTTTGTGTTCATAAACTGTAGCAAACCAATCATTCAAAGAAACAAATTGTTGTAGAACAAATACAAAAATTATTAACTAGTAGCTAAAATCACAAAATAAGATAATATGACTGATATTAGACTGCTGAAATATCAAATTTTAGGGTTGAATTTTAGCTAGGAATGCTGAAATTTCAAAATTTGTAGAGTTGAAATTCTAAGATTTGATTGCTGGAAATTTAGGATTAGGATTTCTGAGTTTGATATGTTGGAAGCTAGGATTTGAGATGGCTAGAATGTAGGTTAGGTTTGCAAGAATTAGCAAGGAACACAAAGAATAAAAGGTAGAAAACTAAGAATCACTCCTAAGGTCTAAGAATCACTCTTAGAAGAAAGCATCACATCTTCTAGTTGAAAACTCAAGTTTGTAAAAAAATTCCACATTGCTTATTGTTGATGAAGAGCTGAATACACACATTTATATAGTTCTTAGAACCCTTATTATAGTAGGAAACGGTTCCCAATTTAAATCCAATTGCAATAGAAAATTTATAAGTCCTAAACAATTAGGATAACGTATGTAAAATAGATGACATATTTACATATGTAAAATAGAATAACATATTTAACTTACTACTACTTCCTATCTAATAATGAATCCTAACATAATCTAAATTTCAACCTTTATCTTTTGTTGTTAATTCCCAATCTTCATCCCACCAAATTAAGACTTGTGGTTGGCTAATTTTTTCTCTTGTATTTCTTCTATATACTTTCAATTTCTTTTGCATAGATTCTCCCCGACTTGTTTGAAGTCATCCTCAACATAAAATGTGATAAATACTGTTCATATAAGTTTGGTTTCAACTTTTGAAATTCTAATTCTAGAATCCAATCAGAAATCGGTTTTTCTTTCCATTTGATGAAAAATTGTCAATATCCTCCATATCTTGTGGCTACAATTTGTTTATCAAGAACATCCTATATTTCCTCTTTAAGATAAGGAGTAGCTGGAAGTCTTACAACTACAGTAAGGGATTGCCCATCTTGTCCATAATAAATAGTAAAGTCCTCAACATTAAAGATAAGACTTATTCCAATGTCACTTGTAATCCCAAAACATAAACATTATCACTTATCTTCTTGATAATCTTATAAGGTCCAATACTATGTGAATGAAGTTTCTTATATTATCCTTTTTAAAAGTGCTCTAGACGAATCCTAACCATCACCATATTCCCTTCATTCGAAGACAAAATTGCTGGTTATTATCTTTCGTCATATTTCATCAAAGACGTCCCTCATGTGTTATACAAAATCTTCAACTTCAAAACTAACTCGTGTTGTTTGTGGTAAAGGAATCAAATCAATAGACTTCTAGGTTGAACTCTTGAAACTATCTCAAAAGAGCTTTTGCCAATAAACCTATGTACAAAACTATTGTATATAAGTCATGCCATAGGAAGAATTAGATCCTAATTTTTCATATTGTCTCCAACCAAACACCTTAACAAGTCTCCCAAGCTTCTACTAATCACCTCCATCTATCCATCAGTTTGAGGATGGAAAGAACTTGAAAATTGAAGTTTAGTGTTCACTGTAAACTCAAAAACTTTACGTAACAATCAAAGACAACAGTTAAAGGTAATCCATGGAGACATACAACCTCTTTGAAGAAGAGTTTAGCTATATGAACAGCATCATAAGTCTTAGAACATGAAATGAAATGACTCATCTTGGAAAACCTATCCACTACCACAAAAATAAAATCATAAGCTCTTATAATTTTAGGAATACCCAAAACAAAATTCAAGCTTATGTCTTGCCATGGTTCATGAGGCACGGGCAATGGTGTGTATAATCCAGAATTTTGTTTCTTTCTTTAGCTAGTTGACATGTTTGACATTGTCGTATGACCTTAGACACGACCCACTTTAAAGTGGGTTAATAAAAGCAATCTTCAACCATTGCAATGGTTTTATCTCTTCCAAAGTGTCTTGCTGCTACTCCATGTAATTCCTAAATCACATACTCCCTTATAGTAGTATTAGGTAGGCAAAGTCGATTTCCTTTGAAAAGATAGTCATTGTAGATCACAAAAAAAAAGTATTGGTCTATTTGTCCAGCTGTAATTTCTGAAATAGATTATTCCAAAATCTCAATCTGAAGCATATTCTCTTTTTATTTTGTTGACCTCATGACCTTTATCATTACGGTGTTAAGCAAATGATTTTTTTTACTCAATGTATCTGCTACCTTATTCTCAATTCATGTCCGATTTTTAATAACAAAGTTAAATTGCTCCATAAATTCACTACATAAGGCATGCCTTTTGTTCAAGTTCTTCTAGAACTTGACGTGTTTTAAGAGTTTTATAATCTAAATATAGAATAAACTTTTTGTACGAGAGATAATGATGCCAATTGTAAAAACCTACTAATGCATAAAATTCTTTGTCATAGGTCGAATATCGCTGCTTCTCTTCACTTAACTTCTCACTAAAGTAAGCAATTGCGTGTCCCTCTTGGCTGAGTATACCTCCAATTCCCACATTAGATGCATCACAAGCAACTTCAAATACCTTAGAAAAATCTAGAAGTTGTAACAGGAGATGAACTTTCCTTTCTTCATACAATTAGTAATAGGTGTCATTATGGAGCTAAAATTACATATAATTCGCCTATAGAATGTTGCTAGGCTATGAAAACTCCTTGTCTCGTGCACATCCTTTTGAATAGGCCAATCAAGAATGACCCTAATCTTCTCGAGATCAATCGCCACTCCACGGTAGGATATAATAAAACCCAAAAAGACAACTTGATTGCTTGAAAGAACACATCTTTAAGTTCATATAAAGCTTCTCTTACCTCAAAATCTCAACACTTGTAGATGTAATAGGTGATCTTCTTTAGTCTATTGTATATTAATATATCATCAAAATATACCACCAAAAAATCTGCCGATAAATGGTTAAAACACTTGATTCATCACTCTAATAAAAGTGCTAGGTACATTGAGTCCAAATGCCATTACCAACCATTCATAAAGTCCCTCTTTAGTCTTGAAAGTCATTTTCCATTCATATCCAGGTCTATTTATAATTTGATGGTACCCATTTCGTAAATCTATCTTGGTAAAAATATTAGCTCCAGTCAACATACCTAACTTGTATCGAGGCAAGATATTGGGAATCTATACCTTATTGTGATCCAATTTATTACTTGACAATCAATATACATTTCCCAACTTACATCCTTATTAGGGGTCAAACGTGCTGGAACTGCACAAGGACTACTACTTTCTTGATAAATCATTTTTTCAATAACTCCTCTACTTGTCTCTTCAACTCTTCATTCTGAATAGGATTCAAGCGATAGGCTGGAAGATTTGGTAGAATAGATTCAGGTACCAAGTCAACAGCATGTTGAATATCTCGTAAACCAGGTAGTTCACTTGGTAAATCATCTAGTGTAAGGTCTCAAAACCAACTAACAATTCTCCCACTTGAGCAGGTAGTTCACTTGATAAAGGGTGTTAATGTTTGGTTTATGTTACTTCCCTAACTACCATCGTAAACACAATCCCTTTTTCCTTGCTATCATCTTCAAATTCTCTCTCCTTAGACATATAAAGCTTTTTCTTAGCATTTATGGCTATCTTGCTAGTTCCTCTCTATTTTTCTACCTGGTCTACCTTTAAAGGCTTCAAAATTATATTCTTTCCATGAAACATAAATTGATAGGTGCTAGCTTTACCGAAGTATTGCACATCTTGATTATAAAGCCATGATCTCCCAAGTAAAATGTCAGATACTTTCATAGGAATGACATCACACTAAATAGAGTCCTCATAAATTCCTAATTTGAAAGACACCAAGCACCTTCAAGCAACTAATATAGTACTATCATCTACCCAAGCAACTTTGTAGGGGTTTGGATGTTTCTTCATGAGTAAATTCAATCACTTCACCATGTTCTTCGATACTACATTCATACTACTTTCATCAATGATAAGCTTGCATACTTTATCTTTGCATCTAACTTGAGTAAAGAAAATAGCATTATGAAGCCTTTCTTCTTGTTCTTCTGCTTTAGGGGTCTTACGTATGTGTCCCACTAAATTAAGATTTGTAGGACTAGCTAGTCCATCACTAAAGTCTCCTTCCAACTCCTCTCCAGCTTCGTTCTCACACATGTACTCATCAGATTCTTCCTCTTCTGCTTCTCCCACATATTCAATCTTTTATTAGGACATTCATAAGCAAAGTGGCCCCACGCATTGCATCGGAAGCATTTCTTGTCACCGCTATCTCTCTTGTCTTAGTCTTAGCTATAACTTTGCCTTAAAATTCAGCTCATTGAGAAGTTTTGTAGTTATTTTACGGTGAATATTTTGATGCATTAGAAGTTAGTCTAAAGTTTTGCACTGTCGTGATTCTCTTCGTGTTGAACTCCCCGGCTTGGCTTTGAAACTTTTTAGTTGCTCGTTGCCCTAAGTATTGTTCTACTCTTAAAGCCAAGTGATATGCGTCTTCAAGGCTATAAATCCTTTGCATTATCAGCTCCTTGCGAATTTCTACCATTAAGCCATTTTTGTAGTGAGATATAAATTGTCATTCCGACTCCATCCCTTCACATCGGATAGAAAGTTCGTCAAATATTTCCGCGTACTCAACTACAAACATAACCCCTTGTTTAAGAATTGTGAGATGATCTTAAAGATCTTGATAATGAAATGGTAAGTACTTTTTTCAATAACCTTAGCTTCATCTCTTCCCAATCAACAATTGGTGGTTGGCTTGGCTTTTGAAGTCTATCCTCTATCGATGTCCACCAAATTTTAGCACGTGTAATTAACTTCATCTTTGAGAATCAAACTTTTTGATCTTCTAACATGTGGTCATTTTGTTACTGCTATCTAGTCTAAGAATAGGTGTGGATCCATCTTTCCTACACAATCAGGGGCATCAACACGAACTTTCTTAGTAATTTCATCAAGTTTGTTGTGTGTTTCAACTCTATCATGGCCTCTAAAGGCTCCCATGCACTCTCCATGTGTTGCTAGTTGATTTCTTTGTCTTAGATCTCTTGGTAGGCGTTGATTCCCTAACCCCACCATCAAATGTAGTTTGTTGTTTGACATTATTTTCTGGACTAGTTCTTGGAGTAAGGTCCAATCTTTCTATAACTCTTAGAAGTACCTCATCTCGCTCCTAGTCACTGAATATTCCTCTATATGCCCTTTTTCTATGTTTTGCCATCTTGAAACAAAGCTCTGATACCAAATTGATATAGGCCAAATAGAAGAATTATTAACTAGTAACTAAAATCACAAAATAAGGAAATATGACTGAGATTAGGCTGATGAAATATCAAGTTTTTGAGTTGAATTTTAGCAAGTAATGCTAAAATTTCAGATTTTGTAGAGCTGGAATTTCAAGGTTTGATTGCTGGAAATTTAGGCTTAGGATTTCTAGGTTTAATATGCTGGAAGTTAGGATTTGAGATGGTTAGAGTGTAGGTTTTGCTAGAATTTAGTAAAGAATACAAAGAATGAAAGGTAGGAAACTAGAAATCCCTTTTAGGATCTAAGAATCACTCTTAAAAGAAAGTATCACACTTTCTAGTTGAAAACTCGAGTTTGTAGAAAAATTTCAGGTTGCTTATTATTGACGAAGGGCTGAATACATACATACATACATATGTATATATACATACATACATACATATGTGTATATATATATATATATATATAGTTCTTAGAACCATTATTGCAGTAGGAAACAGTTTACAATTTAAATCCTATTGTAATCTATAAGTCCTAAACAACTAGTATAACATATGTAAAGTTGAATAAAATATTTAACTTGCTACTACTTCCTATCTAATAAGACATTCTAACATAATCTAAATTTCAGCCCTTATCTTTTGTTGTTAATTCTTGATCTTTATCCCACCAAATTAAGACTTGTGGTTGGCTAATTTTCCATCTTTTATTTCATTTATATACTTTAAGTTCTTTGGCATAAAAAATGAGTGACAAAACAGTTACATTAGGATGACCAATTCCCTTCTGGACTAAATCTACACTACAGATGAAAACTTCATGATGCAAAAATAAAGAAATTTGGTCACACTTTTGTTTATAGAAACTCATACAACTAGTATACTGCCAAAAATAAATATTCTGATCTGATCATTCAACAGAACTAACCTGAAATACATTCCTTTCCCCAACAACAGCCCCATTCACGAACTTGGTGTTATCGCGGGTGATATTTGCTTGTAAAAATGCCATGCGGTCAATGCCAGTACCACTAAGGGTTGTTGGTGGTCCATCAGCACTAATTCCTCCACTTGGCAACACTCTTTGGCCATTTGCAGAAATATGACTACTTTCATCACGTGTTGTTATCTCTTCCATCACAAGTCCATAAGTGTATTTGCTTTGACGGGTGAAATTCTATTGGAATGCATTGGAAAGCACGTAATAGGAAGAAAATTTTAATCTACAAAATGCAAACTCTTGCAACAGAAAAGATATGGAAGATCGATTGTCAATCACCTCAGTGATGTTAGCTTTGATGCCAACACGATCAACCCATATTGGAGGCACTTCATCAACTCCTGGTCCACCAGTGAAAACTGGACTTAATTTGCGACTGTTAAAGCAACTTGTACGAAGAGTACGGTTGCGAGGATTATACAAGCCATCCAAATATGGATGAACATATTCGAGCTTAAAAGCAAGATCATCCTGACAAAAAAATTAGCCAATGGAAATTTTTAGATATGGAATCTTATGTAGTAACAGAACAACACTCTAGACATACTAGAGGTATACCAACCACATGATGAGAGGAAATTACACGTGGAAAAAAAAAATCTGGAAAAGTTTAGATATGGACTCTTAGGTGATATAACACATTCAGCACATACTAGTTGTATACCAAATATTTGACGGGAACAAATTACCTGAGGCAAGAAGAAATTGCTCGTTGTTATTGAACCAAGGAAAGAGCGATTCAGTCCTTTAATATTACGATGCTCAAATGAAACAGTACCCCCAGGCTGGAATGAAGCCTGCACATTGTAAGTGATATAAACTTTAATCAGTAACACGGTATTAGTTTTACCAACTTCACATGTTTTGCATATAAAATCAAAATGCATAGGCGGGCAACAAACCAGAGTAGGACGTCCTCCACGTCCAGGAACAATACTCCATTCTGTACTGACTTCAGCTGATTTTTGATCCAATTCTTTCAGCTTAATCTCAACAACTATTCCTCCCTCATTCTTCTCATCAGGCCTTGGGTTAACTTCAATATTTGAAAACAAGGTGAGTGAGTTTATGTTCCTCAGAGCTTGTTTCCCAGCTTCAATGTTAAAGATTTGACCTTGTCGAAGCTGCATGTTACAAGTTCATGTCCAATCCATAAATCAGAAGGGAAATGCTAAATGGACAGATCACTTAAATTAAGAACATCCACCTTGAAACTTAATAAAGAAAAAGTAGATCGAAAACCAAACACGTAAGAACCGGCTGGTTGATGCAGGGTTGGGCAAATAAGATCCGTGATCACACCTAAGTACATACGCAGATTTGAACTAATAATCTTCATAAGTTCTATTTCTTCCATGTAACATTCTAAATAGTTCATCACCAGTTAAAATAACCAGCGTGATTTAACTTTTTCTGGTACTCTTACAGCTATTATAATTTAAAAAAAAACACCAACATTGAGTACTAGCTATATACATCAACCAAATAAAAAAAAGAATTCAAACTCACCTGCTTGGGCAATTCTCTCTTGATGACAGGAATCTGAGTGTTGCCTTCAACAACATTTCCAAGCTTATCCTGGAACTGAATAACCACCTGGGTAATATCCCCTTCCACAACTTCACAAACTACCTCCTTTGTATTCAAATTCCCAAAATTCACCACCTGGGCACAAGCAAACCCTTCATCATGATACCACTTCTGTACCCTATCCCTAATCTTCTGCAGCAACCTTGCACTAACCTTCCCCTGCTCCCTCAACATCTGCAACACCTCCCTATGCACTGCCATCGGCAACAAACAAGGTCTCGCCTTTTCGATCCTCCTCTTATAATCCTTCTCCTGACTCCTAAAGTACTCCAACTTCTCCTTATCAGTCATATCGGGGTCCATCTCAATAGGCTTGGATTGCGCCATCAACCCAACGTTAATGCATCTAAACTTATCAGCCGATTGCCAAGTGCTCTCGGTGAACGAGATCGTAATACCAAGTGTTCCGTCAGCGTTTGTTTTGCCCTCCATATCAACCTTCTCAAACATTCCGCAAGTGGCTAGCGTTTCGAGCTCCTTTTGAAGTTGTGCCTTCGTGTAGATCCCTCCAGGCCGGAGCGAGACCATCTCAAAGAACGAGTCCTCGGTGCCGACGGTGGTCCATCTCCGGCGATCAAAGAACAAGATTTCCGAGAGCTTATACTTCTTGAATCCGCTAAGCTTGTTTAATTGCACCACGATGTTCGCAGGCAAACCGTGAGAGTCCCACTCCTGAGACTGCGACTCGTCGGCAATGGCCGAAGCAGGCGAAAACAGCCTCTCCCAAAAACCTCCGCCACCGAAATCATCCCCACCTCCTCCTCCTCCGCCGCCGAAAAAGCCACCACCCCCATTGTTACCGCCGGGACCTTGGTCAAATGAGGAGGGGACAAGCGTGAAGCGGAGGAGGAGAGTGGCGGCGGATACGCCGGCTACGGCTAGGGGTTTGGAGAGGGAATTGAGGAGTGAAATGCAAGCAGTCTTGGGCTTATTAGAGTCGTGTGGGGATGAATGGAAACAAAAAGAAGACGCAGAAGAAGAAGGTGAGGAGTTGAGGTTGCACTTGACGGAGGATGAGCGTGGAGAGGCGCGTGGCTTGGGGCGTGAAGAGGGAGCCGGGGGCGCGTTGGTGAAGAGATTGCTCGGCGCCGCGAAGGAGGACATAGCTATGGAAGCGGTGAATGGATCAAGTTGGAGGTTTTGGGTTGGTGAGTGAGGTTTTTGTTTGGTTGTAGAGACCCAACCGGCTCGGTTTAGCAGTAGGGCAGGGCTTGGTTCATCGGTTGGGTTCAAGCGACATTTCCAATGTTTAAAATCTGTTTATTATTATTTCGACAGTTTTACTTTAATTTATAGATTATTTATTTTATTAAAATAAAATTAATTTTTATATAAAAATATTATATAAGATATCAAAGTAAACTTAATTAAAAATAATTTATTTTCAAATTTAATAATTATATTATTTTTAACTAAAGCAAAAATTCAAAACTATATAAGAAAAATAGAAATAGAACTAGTTCTGCCGGATTTTGGCGGAACTGAACGTTACCGTTTGGATCCATGAGTTGGCTGCTTTCTGTAGCGACTTCGACGCTAAGATTCCTGCAAAACAAAGAAGGCACGTCGGGGGTTGTGTCCCGATTAGCCCCTCCGACGCTCAAGTCAGTCTTTTGGTAAAGGTGAGGTTGTTGAATGCAGAGAAAGCTAGGTTATGATTGCATACCTTTGTTACGATAGAATTATACCTTATATATGGAGCAACAATTAGATTTAGGTCTTTAGGTGTGCGTAGGAGTCTCTCACATGCGGACGGGCTAAGGAGAGCATGGATCGGGCCTGGGCTTGACATAGCCATTGGGTATGAGACT
>JANTNU010000008.1:35793472-35805525 GCA_024752395.1 Erythroxylum havanense
TCTTTCGTGGTGAGGAATTCCTCCCTCGTGAGATGCGCGTCCAGATGTCACGTAGGACGTCGGACACGCGACTCACCGGGGAGGGGTTCCAACACATACTTTAACAAATTTTACTTCAAAGTCAGATAAGATAATAACTTGATGAAACTTTTGGCACCATTGATAGGAAGTTTGCTTGAGCCTATAAATAGATTTCTTAATTTTACAAACCAATAGGTTTTTTTCCTCATAAGCTAACCCCTTTGCTTTTGTTCATATAAATTGTTTCCTCAATGTTTCCATTGAGAAAAGTTGCCTTTATATTTATCTGATATAACTCAATATCAAAATGTACCATAAGTGCCATAATAGTCCTAAAAGAGTATTTTAATGAAAATAGAAAGAAGGTCTCTTTTAAGATGAATCTTATATCTCTCCACATTACCTTGGGAGTCCCTTTTATTATTAAAAATCTATTTACAGCCAATATATCTCACAGCATTAGGCAATGGGATAAGATCCAAAACATCGTTGCCTCTTACGGATTCCATTTTCTCACCTATAACATTAATCCACTTATGAGAGATATAACTTTTAATTGCTCCATAGGAGGTCAGTGGATCATCTCCTACTAAGTCAACAATTTCTCACGCTCTTAGAGAAATGCAACATAATCATCTGAAATTGCACTTCTTTTTTTCCCTTGTGGATCTTATTAAAGGCATTGGTTCTACTTTAATTTGAGTTTGTTGAGTTTGATCCTCATGCTCCTTGTGAACAATGGATTAAGGAATGGTCAAATGAACTTGATAAGTAAAAAGCTCGACATTCTCATGTATTGTACTAGATGTTGTTAAATCACGATAGGAATTAAGACTTGATTATCATCAATAAGAACTGTAGGGAAAGGAACATTAACCATATCCTTGTTAAAGACAAAGTTATTATCTTTATCTTTTCCCCAAACTTAAAGTCCTCAAAAAGCCAGACATTTTCCGTCTCAAAGAATTTCTTATTTTGGGATCGTAAAATTTATATATGTATGTTCTTTCAAAACGTCTTAAAAATTAGCTATTAATAGTTCTCGCACCTGGTTTCTTTTTTTATTTGGCATATAAAGTCTAGTTAAATGCTGTAAGATACGTTTCTTACTCATCTATAACTTGTAAGTGATTTTGATTATAGCTTTTATAGAAACTCTATTAAGTATATACATTGGCTGCGTTTGGTGAACCTTGAATCAGCTATATTTTAGTTGATTCAAGGCTTTCAGTTGTTTGACCATGTCAAACAACTGAATTTTATGTTTGGTAAGAGTATGTGCAAATAGCTGTTGGAGCTCAAGCATCTGAAATTTGAAAAGCTACACAAGAGTAGCGTTTTCACAAACCAGCAGATTATGTATAAATAAAAAGTCAATTATACCCTCTTAAATAAATCAAGCTATATATTAATCAATTTTTCCGAGTTAATTTATGCCCAATTACAATTAATTAATTGTGTTATGGTGTGGCATAATTGAATTATTATTAATTATGCTACAGTGTTATGCATGACACTGTAGCATAATTGATGCATGATATTATACCAAAATTAATTATTATAAATAGTGTCATGCATCGCATTATATTATGCTTATGAATTATGCACGAAACATTTATACCTTTTTTATACAATCTAATTTTTGTTTTATTTTTATTATTGTTAAAATTTTAATTTTTGTAAAATTAAATATTTAATCGTGACCATATAAATTTTTAAGTTAGGTCCTTATAAATTATTTTTTATTTATTAAATAATAAAATATATGCATATTATATACAAAATACTAATATGATATAACTTGCTACATCATTCATATTAACAAAAAATTTAACATTTGGTTATTATTATTATTAGTATTGTTGTTGTTGTTGTTATTATTATTATTATTATTATATGTTCTATGTTTTTTATTGGAGTTATAAAATTTATTTTTGTTGAATTAAATATCTAAAATCTAAATTCTTGTAAGAATATTCAATGAAATACTAAAATATATAATATTTATACTCTTATAATTTTTTTTAAAGTTATGTCCTTATAAGTCTTTTTACACTTAAACAACTAATACTAAACAGCTAATTTTACTAAACATCTTTAACAAACTGCTAATGCAATCCGCTGGTCAAATCAGCTGATATAATCAGCAATCAGCAATCAGCTATCAGCTGATTGCCAAACAAGGCCATTATATTCTTTAACGTATCTCTCCATAATAAATGAAGTAAAGTTGTACGACAAATCATACTTTATACCATATCCTTAAGTGTTCTATTCTATCTCCTAGCTACAACATTCATGTGATAATGTGTCACCAAAAATAAAATAAAATACATAGACCCATTTTATATGCAATGGAAAAGTCAAAAGGGCATTTTCCAATAAAGAAACAATTCTTCACGTCACCATCTTTGAAGAATGGAAGGTTTTATCAAATATAAATCATTAAAATAATGATAATAAAAATAAAAAGGAGCCACCAAAAGTATCAATTTAGTGCAATTCAGTTTAATGGAATTTCAAACATGACTCAATTAAGAAGACAACTTCAATCACGTCTTCTAAAGTTTGATTGGAGTCTGACTCAGTTGTTATGCCTAATTTGAGCAGGAGTTAAGAAGATAGGTTTCCCAAGCGCCTGTCCGTCAGGAAACAAAATCTCATAGGTAACAGCTTTGCGGGACGTATTCACCTGTACCCCATTATTCTGGCCCCTCTGTCCCATTTACATCCCAGCCATTTATTCAAGGTGAACAAATGGCTGTGATGTAAATGGGATAGACGGGCCAGAATAATAGGGTACAGGTGATTTGAAGCCCCCAGGTGGGATTGCTTACTTTCCAAACAAACATTTCTTGCTAGTGATTGTCGATAAGCATCATCGTGCGTCAGGTGTTTTCGATTGATGCCAACTAGTGAATCAGTATCTTGTCTACATCTATAAGATCACTTTAGGGTTTGTTGAGGATTGTGTCATAATTTTTCGTAAAAACCGAATCGGATATTTAATTAAATTAAGAAAAAATTTAAGATTAAAAAGTATTAATTGTTATAAAATTAGGATACAATAAATAAAATATAAAATATAAAAATAAGTAATACTTATTAATATATAATAAATCTAATAATTTAAACTAAGATTGAATTTAATATAATTTTTAAATTATATATATATATATAATCATTTATTTAAAGACTCATAAAAATTAAAGCATATTTAATAAAATAAAAAACTCCTTTTCAATATTCTTTAAGAATATTTTTTGATAGTTAAATATTATTTTGTCACATTCTTAATTATTTTAAACAAAATTATTTATTTCTATTTCTATTAATTAATAATTCAATTTTGGTTCTACCGGATTCTGGCGGAACTGAACGTTATCGTTTGGGTCCATGGAGTTGGCTGCTTTCTGTGGTTATTCCGACGTGAAGGTCCCTGCAAAACAAAGAAGGCATGTCGGGGGTTGTGCCCCGATTAGTCCCTCCGACGCTTAAGTCAGTCTTTTGTTGGTGAAGGTGGGATTGCCGTATGCAGAGAAAAATAGGGTTGTGATTACGTACCTTTGTTACGATAGAATTATACCTTATATATGGAGCAACAACTAGGTTTAGGTCTTTACGTGTGCATGGGAGTCTCTCACATGCGGACGGGCTAAGGAGAGCATGGATCGGGCCTGGGCTTGACATAGCCATTGGGTATGAGACTAATCTTTGGGGATTGGACCGATCGGCCCACACATCATTGAGACTGGGTTCGGGCCCAGTACAACTGACCCGACCAAGAACTAACCTCAAACTGCGTAAGTAAAGCAAGCTCAGCCAAATTAGAGGAAACAAAGAGCAATAAAAATTCTTAGATCTTATTCTGTTGAAATCTCTCATTAATAATAGAGGGGGGCAAAATCCGCTGAGCAATGGGGCAAAAAGAGTGATTTCAAAAGGAGCAGGACCCCTGGATCCACCATCTCCGTAACGATTAGATAGAAGACAAGCCATTCATTCGGTAAGGAGGAACACCCGTGCTTGTTCAACCGCTGAATACACAAGGAATATATAATGGTTATGCCGAGGAGTAGGAATATAACAGATCAGCAATAAAATAGGACGTGTATTATTTTTGTTTAGTTTACTGGTAAATAATTTTTATATTAATATTTAATTTAAAAATATAAAATAAAAATGAAAAAGAAGTAACTAACAAAAAAATCAAAATATCTATTATAGTTATCAATAATTATATTATTATTATTATTTTGATAAATATTATTATTAATTTTTTATTATTCTTATTATTCTTATTGTTATTGATTTAACTTATTCCTTATTATTATTATTATTTAATTAAATTCCTTATTATTATTAATTTTCCTCTTATTATTATTATTAAATTCTTTATTATTATTAATTTTCTTCTTCTTCTTCTTCTTCTTCTTCTTCTTATTATTATTATTATTACTACTCTACTTATTATTATTCTTATTCTTATTAATATTATTTTATTATTATTATTGTTAAATTCTTTATTATTATTAATTTTCTTCTTCTTCTTCTTCTTCTTCTTCTTCTTCTTATTATTATTATTATTAATGTTCTTCTTATTATAATTAATTTTATTATTCTTATTTACTAATTATTTTTATTAATTTTCTACTTATTATTATTCTTATTTTTATTATTGTTATTAATTATTTTTATTAATTTTGTTAAATCCTTATTATTATTAATCTTCTTCTTCTTCTTCTTCTTCTTCTTAGTAATAATAATAATAATAATTATTATTATTAAATTTCTTATTATTATTAATTTTCTTCTTATCATATGATTTTTTAACATTTTATAGAGGTTAATTTATCCTTCGTATACTTCGTAAATTTGGTCCGACTCATATCAGCATTCATTATACAGTCGCAGTTACAATATAAAATAACAATGGAATGATATTGAAAATAAATGTAACATAGAGCTTTAAATTACTTTAAAAAATATTTGGTTTAACAAAAAATAAGTTTCAACCATATTTTAAATAACTAGACAAAATATTTAAACTTTAACATAATCTTTAATGTATGGCAAGAAATCTCCTCATCCAATCTTTTCAAAAGTACGAACAATTTAACTTCAATTTCATGACTCATTTCAGACTATGCATGCAAGTTCAAATCACAACAGGGATACAAATTCAGCCAATGCATTTGAGGACACTTTTAAATCACTTAACATGGTTATAGGCTGCAATTCCCAGGATTACGCACCATCTGCAAGTGTCTTCTTAGACGTACTAATGTAGAGAACTACAAGAAATTTGAATAAATAGTAATTACCACCCCATTCGAAGATGTCCAGGTAACTACCTGAAAACGAAATTGATATATTTACCATTGTTTCCTCAGATGAAAGCATCGCCATATTTATTTTTGAGCTGACCATGAACGTATTCTTCCGTTTGTTACATCATGTATCCATCCAAACAGGCAAGAATACCTATCAGCACAAATCCCAGAATAATGATCCCAGAGACTGGAAACTATATAAGAGACTAAGATTTAGTTTTGCAGTTACTTGTGTCATATTTGGAGCACATATAAGCCACACTATGATACCCATTAAGACTAAAGTTTGAGAACCAATTGGAAAAATCAATAAAGATAGTCAAATCTAATAAGGAGAGAAAAACTATAGAAGACATGGAGTTGCAGAACAAGAAAGGGTCCGTTTGCCAAATTTTTGGAATCAATTAGAATAGCGGCTCAATTCACTGTGTCAGGTAATCCTGAGCAAAATGGTGTAGCTGAAAGGTGCAATCGCACCCTAAAGGATATGATGAGGTCAATGTAAAGCAGGACTAACATGCCCGAATACTTTTAAGGAAGCTATCAAGATGACATTGTATATCTAGAATAGAGTCCTAAGTAAATCTATACCAAAAACACCTTTGGAACTCTGGATTGGAAGGAAGCCAAATCTTGCACACATTCATGTGTAGGGCTGGTAACTTCCTCGACCATGCATACAGAGTTTGTTGCATGTTATAGAGCTGCTACATAGGTTATTTGGCTCAGAAACTTGATTTTTGAATTGTTTATGATAGATTCGATAGTTAGACCCATTTAGTTGTATTGTGATAATCTTGTTGTAATGTTGTTCAGTAATATCAACAAGAATATCATAGGATTTAAGCATTTGGAAGCCAAGTATTTGACCATAAAGGAGTTAATTTAGAGATCCTTTGACTAAAGAACTTCACCTACTACTGTTTGTTAGACATGTATCCAGTATAGGCGTGTTAAAGTCCTTAGACAGTAGTAGTTAGGGATCATTGTATTTGCTCCTTAATATGTTGTATATTTTGATGTATTATGAAATTACATTTATTTATTAATATAGATGATCATCTTTTTATCCTCATTAATAACTGTTTTTGTGTATAGTCATAGTACATATAAAAGTCGTAAGATTTGTGTTAATCTTAAGCGTTTTAAAGGTCGTGGGACATATATAAAGATTGACCTTGAGCCTATGTCATTTTGACACATACAGTTTAGTATGGGTATCCATAAATTTAATATGACATAGGGGGACATAAGTTTTTTAATCCCATAAAGATTCTCTAATGCAGTTTAACATTCAATTGGAGAACATAAAGATTTTCTCTAATGCTATTTAGCATTCGATGAGAGAAATTTTGTTTAGCATTTGGTGAGAAAAAACATGATTTCTTTACTACAGTTTAACATTTGCAATTTAGAATAAAGTTGGAGAAATCGAGACCTACAAACAAAGATGATACATTTTAGATTATACAGGTATCATCCTAGTTTGCCACACTCTATTTTTCCATTCATGTTAGTGAGGTATTAGATATTCGTAATTATACATGTGTTTGATATTTTTCCATATCGAAAGCCTTGTAGGACGAAATGTTGGACTTTCATTACTTTTAGATCGAACATTTTAATTTTTAAAATTTGGTACCAATACAGTAGCGTGACTTAATCGAGTTTTAAAACTAAATTTAAACTTGAGTCATAACTGCAATTAATTCTTATCCAAGGGGGAGAATGTAGGACATTTTTGTCCTTTTCTATAAATTGGAAAACTATTAATTATATTTTTTGGTTTTTAATAACTTATCAGTTAAGTTACTAATTCGATCCTAATAAAGGTAATAAAGTGGCCCAATAAGTGATCTAGATTAATGGATCAAAGTTTGGGAAGAAAATGGATCCCAATTAGTGTGGACCGGAGCCATATTGGACCTATGATGGGGTTATATATAAAGGCTAAAGTCTACTTCAGTTACTTATGTAATTCGTAAGCATATGGATCCTCTAACCCATTAGAAATGCTTACATCTTAAGAAAACTGAAGAAAGGCATTAACCGAGTGTTAGTGATCAACTTTCGCAAAAGTCCTGGGGAGATCAGAGCTTGTTTTGACATCGAAAACTACTTCGAAACATCAAATGGAATTGAAATTAGGTATTCAACATTTCCTTTATTTTTACCTTTTTATGAATGATTCGGGACAAGTAATAAGGTCTATCCTACGTGTTATAAAATGCTTATCAATAATTAATTTAATAGGTGAGTTATGATATCTGCAATAATTATAAAAAATTTTAAAAGAAGAAAAAAGGAAAAAAATGAAAGAATAAGTTAGACCGACAAACTCACAATCCAGTCAGAGAAGCAACAAAAGCACTGATGGGTGGAACTAAAAACGCAATGATAGTGAACCAACGATGGTGGGGAAGTAAAAGAAGAACAGAAAGAGGAGAGGTAGAAATGAGTAGACCCTAAAAGTGGAGAATGTGGAGATGAGACTAAAAAGTAGAGAAAAGAGATGAGAGCGTGAAGAGGGGGAAAGAGCCACTGGGCATAAGTGAGATTAGACAATGTGTGAGTGAGAGTTTCTAGTGGAGTGGAATATGAGAGACGATTTTTTTATGGGAGGAGAGGAACAAACTTGTCTAGGAGATTTTTCTTTGTTGTGTTTACCTATTTTTATGTGCATGGAATAGATAAAAGCAAGTTGAAATAATCTTTATCTATTCCATTGTCAGGGAATTATTAAG
Source organism: Erythroxylum havanense (assembly GCA_024752395.1). NCBI lineage: Eukaryota > Viridiplantae > Streptophyta > Magnoliopsida > Malpighiales > Erythroxylaceae > Erythroxylum > Erythroxylum havanense. Next base: position 35,801,571 of record JANTNU010000008.1, read on the forward strand.
AATAATTATTCTTGTGGCTTTTTTAAACCAAACAACAGAGTACTTAATTATTAAGAATAGATGGTAATAGAATACCTATTACCACCAACCAAACAGTCTGTTAGAACTAACCCTCTCCGTAGGGGCAAAATTGTTATAAGTCATTATGTGACAACTTCGATAACGAAAGGTAAGAGAAAAGAGCATGTGACTTGTAAGGGGGCACATTGAGGATGAACCATAAAAGAGAAGCAACTTCATGGACTTTTTTTGCTGCACAAGGTTAAGAATGTTTGTGATTTTCTTTAGAAATGGTTGAGTTTGCATTTTTAGCTTTTGGATTTATATATGAATGTGTTATGTTATGTCAAGAAAAGAATATGTTCATTTGATTCCATTTTGGTTTGTTTATATTATGTAATTTGTGTATTGAAATTTAATTTTATGGTTTCTGTTATGTATTATGTATTTGAGATTAATAAAAAATATAAAGCTTTACATAGGAATACATTTATCACTTTATCTTATATGCATGTGTTATAGTGTAAAGCCTATTCATTAGCACAAACTTACCAACAACCCAGCCCAACCCATAACTTTTAAAATATAAAAGAAGCCATCAACTGCAAATTTAGAGAAAAACTAACGATAAACAACTTCTTTTTCTTCTTTTTTCTCTCAACTTTTACAGCTGGTATGTCTTAATGTGCCATTTTTCTCCTGCACGCAACACTTTCCTTATAGGTTTCCACATTTTGTTTGTTTTGCAAAAAATTTAGAGGAAGTTGTGGTGGTTAACAACATCAAAATTCCTCACACTTAGGTAAACTTCCAATAGCCATTTTATGTGATTTTGATCATCCTACACTAGGTTTGTAACTGTCTAGATCACTCGCTCACAGATATTGTCCGCTTTAGGCCTTGGCACAACCAAGCCCTCATGGTTTTGTTCCTCCCGCACACTCGCTCGGGAGAACGCGCCTATAAGGGAGAGGTATCCGTACCCTTATAGGGCGTACTTCATTCCCCTTTCCAACCGATGTGGTATCTCATACTCTCTACCCCCTTAAGGCCCAGCCCTCTTTGGAGTCTAGCCTAGCTGGCACAACGGCTCGGATATCAGCTCTAATACCACCTATAACTGCCCAGATCACCCGCTCAAAGATATTGTCCGCTTTGGGCCTTGGCCCAGCCAAGTCCTCACAATTTTGTTCCTCCTGCACACTTGCTTAGGAGAACGCGTCTTATAGGGAAGGCCTAGTCTCCTGTCAGTCTAACTGGCCCGAGTATTGGCTCTGATACCACTGTAACACCCCAGATCACTCGCTTATAGATATTGTCCGCTTTGGACCTTGACCCAGCCAAGCCCTTAAGGTTTTGCATTCTCAAAAGTGTTATTTCCGTTTTCAAAAAGTTCATGAGCCTTAGGAGTTGAGTTTGGGTGTCGAAAGTCTTTGGTCGAGAAGTTGAGTCTCGAATAGTTAAATTGACGTCCTTAACGGGCGGATGATTTCGATCTCAATCAGAGTACTTGTCGACATTCCTTGGGATGTTATAAGTGGTATCAGAGTCAGTACCCGAACCGTTGTGCTAGCTAAGCTGGATCCCAAAGAGGGCAGGGCCCTAAAGGGGATAGAAAGTATGAAATCCCATATCGGCTGGAGAGGGGAACGAAGTAAGCCTTATAAGGGTATGGATACCTCTCCCTTACAGATGCATTTTCCATGGTCTAATGCACCGGATCCTATCAGAACTCCGAGGTTAAATGTGTTTGGGTGAGAGTAGTACTAGGATGGGTGACCTTTTGGGAAGAATTCGGGAAAAACAAAACAGTGAGAGATTGGCTGGGTTAAGGCCCAAAGCAGACAATATCTGTAAGCAGGTGATCTGGGATGTTACAATGTTATAGTTGGATTGCATGTTGTGGTTAATTGAGAGAATAATTGAAGTTGCATGAAGAGATAAAATGAAGAAAATGGGGTTGGAAAATGATAAAAGAAGAGGAGATGGGAGAAGTGGAGAGGGTGAATATGATGACATTGTTTTGAAAATTTAAGTTGCATGTAGGGGTATAATAAGGAATATAGAAAGTGAACGGTAAATTTGGAATTTTGTTATAAGAAGAACATTTTTGATATTAATGAAAATGAGTGAGGGTAAGATATGATTTTTATCTAGTTAAGGGTATTTTAGTAATTATGGAGGTTAGGTTAGTAAGGTTATTAATTTTTATAATTAGGAATAAATTAGAAGAGAGAATAATGTTAGATCATTTAGTGTAATTGGGTTAGAAATTTTTTTATAAATTAGTCAAATAGAATTTTTGTAAATTTTAGGTCTGAATGTCGGATTAAGGAGTAATTTAGACTATCAATTTGTTGAGTTTGAAATTAAGGTAAGAATAACCTTGGGCTTTACTCTTAAAATAAAGTACTGTTTTGTTATTAATAAATTAAATTTTGAATTAGTCATTAATTAAATTAATGATTAATAATTACATACATGAATTACTTTTACTTTAATTATCAAATAATTAATATATTATAAGGTGTTTCATTGTTATATTTTGTTACATTTTCTGAGGTGTATTGATTGTAAGTTGAAGGGAAATGTATTAAATTAAATAGAGACTGGTGGTTAATAAGTTGTGACTAATTGGTGAAAATAAAAAATTAGTGACTCACTTACAATTATTTTTTTTAAGAGATCTAGTGATTCTTGATAACCCTAGTATATGTGATTGACATAGTGAAGATTAGGTGGGGTAGCATATTGCTTTTGTATAGCTGTTGGAATATATATGCATATTTTCGAAGGTTACAATTGGAGTAGTTGTGTTGTATGAAATATTTTTACGTTTGACAAACAGTTATCTCTTTTGGAACTAATGAGACATTTGATAGTTAATGGTTTGTTTTAGGCAAAACGTTGTTAATTATGGTTTAAGAATTTTTGGAGCATCACATTTAGTATTGGTTTGTTAAACATTATTTTGGTCTCAAAGGAATAAGTTTTTATTTTAAAGACAATATAGGCGTACGATAAAGGTTTAAAGATTGTGTAAATTAATGATTTTTCACCATGATGAGTTGATGGACATCATTTGATCCTGTCGATGTAGAAGCAAGCGAGGAAAGGGAATAACCCAGCCGCACAGGAGAAGAAAATAATGTCAAAGATGAGTAAGAAGGTGATGAAACATATTATGTTGACAATGATGATAATTCCAGTTGTGGAAGAAGTAAGCATAATACAAGTTTTGAGAAAGAGGAGACCAATTTAAAGGTGAGAATTTCATAATATAAAAATGATGCAAGAATAAGTTTCAGGTCACAAATTTTCAATGTTAGGATCACAACCATGACACTATTCATCCTGCACAATATTGCCCATTTTCGAGGCAAATTACAGAACTGTTTAAGTCAAAATTGGACAACACTTCCTTCATAAGAATTCTAGCCAAACTTCTCAAGTTTAATTCAAGCTAAACCTCATCACAATTGCCTAACCACATAAAAAGTTATGACCAAAACATTGAAACATACACACAACAAATTTTTCAGATTCATAACCTAACTCACATTCTACATTTTCCATACCATTTCTAAACCAACCAACACTCAATTTACTCCATATATGTACCATAACTAACTCACAACCTATCCTTGAACAATAGTCCACAAAATTGCAGCACAAACACTCAATCATTCATACATTTTCTACACACTTCTAAACCTACTTTCACTTCCAAAACTTTTCCCAACACACATTCATCAAATTCTATATCATCAATCATTCATCAAGGCAAGAAGTTCATACACAAACACACACACACCCATATATTCCAATCCTCATATCATGAACATCTAACTCTTAATTGTCATTAAATATGCTCCAACCATCAAAGCCATGAAGAGGAATAGGTTACTTACTTGATTTAGCTTTAATGACTTCAAAACACCATGACACCCTAACA
>JANTNU010000008.1:35976758-35987859 GCA_024752395.1 Erythroxylum havanense
TTCTTGCTTATTAAATCCTAAGTTTTATGCTTGGATTTGGTTCTGAGATTAACCTAAAATCTCTACCTAATTACTTCAGCTGTGTCAGTTCAACAAACTCCCAGCTTGATCTATTGACTAAATTCATTTAGACTTTCTAGCATCACTTAATAACTGATAACGGATAAGCCACTCCAAGATAATAACATTCCATCCATCCATATGAAATTCAAAGGAACGACACCTAAATTACGGGTATCTCTACAAAGACACATTTTTATCTAGTGACAAATTAATGGCAAAGCAGTGAGTTATCACTTAAAATTTAGCAAGTATAACAAGCACAGCAGTGGCTCCATTTCTCCACCCAAATAGACTGATCAAAATTCAGAAGACAATTTACCGCAAAAACAAAAATCTAGAATCAAACAGAAGATAGTCAAATGTGAAAGAAGAAAAGGGACTGACCTCCATTCGCCTTCATCATAAGGAGAGTAATCAATATCCTCTTTTCTAACACAATTAAACATCAACGCTGCAATAGATGCAAAAATTCCTGCGATAATAAGCAGCAATCAAAACCCTAACTCCCAATGTCCAAACAATGAACACACATTACACGCGTTAGACGATACAACACGTGAGCAAGGATACCACACCGGGAAGATAGTGAACAAAGGAGACTTTGACAGAACTGCAAACGACTGCGTCGATCCAGAACCACCATCCGGCGCCGAATACGGAGCCTGCAAATCCTGGCCCGAAGATCGCCCATAGCTCCGGTAAATCCATCAATCGTTATCTCTTCCTCGTCTCGATTGCCTTAGCCGGCGAATTTGGACGGAAACTGATCGTCGAAAACTGTGCCAATTGGTTTTGGTTTTGGATCGGATAATCCTGCGCTTTACTAGTCTCTTTCTAGTTTGGTTTTGTTTTATTGTTTTTGTTTTTATTTTTAAATTTCAGTTTTTGTTTTTAAATTTAATAAAAACTTTTGTTTATTTAAAATTTTAGTTTCTATTTTTAATTCTTCTATTTTTAAAATTATGAAAACTATAAAATGTAGTTTTTGTTTATTGTTTCTATTTTTCATAATTTAATTTACTATTATTTAATATATTATTTAATTATTTAAATATTTAAAGTTTTTTAAACATAATTAAATAAGAATATAAAATATTAATTCAAATAAATTTATTATTTAATTAAAATTTATTTATTATAAATTAATATGTAACCAATAATTTAGTTAATACTTATATCGATTTAATCATTAAAAAAGACAACCTAGAAATGAGTGACAATGTTTACTAGGTGAGACCTAATTGTAGATGGGCAATATTATAAATACCGAGGTTACCTTTTAATTAAATGTTAATATAAGATCATGCTCTCAGCCAAGAAAAGTCATACAAGAACAACTCAAATAGAATTTTTTAATATGAATTTTCACGATGAATTTTAACAGCCCCGCCCGTATATAGCCAATGAATTATTACATTTTCTTGATGATAATCTCAACACAAAGGAAATCCAATAATTCCTTGGAATTGTTATTTGCATTAGAGATTTCATCTCATATATGGCTGATTATACAAGTTCCTTATCCAAATTATTGAGAAAGAATCCACTTCTATAGAGTAAAAATCAAACCAAGATTGTCCAGTACTTAAAGCAAGTCAGTCAGCATCCACCCCCTTTACATATTCCTGACAAAGGTCAACACAACCTTCAAACAATTTTTGGTAGATCAAATGGATGCTTTTAATAAGGAGGTCCAGAGAAAGATCGAGGTCCACTATTATCATCATAAACAGACATATCATCCTCTATTTTTTCCATTTCTTTAATGAAATGAGCTATTCATACATCGGTACAAACTGGAAGGCAAGGATCTTAAGCATCATGAAAATAATTAGGAAGTTTAGGTTATTTGTTGGGCTTTGGAGTAGTGAAGCTTTCTTTAGTTTCAAATTTTTTCTTAGTCTCAAAGCTAGGTGAACACGACAGTTCACTTGTCATGACACTAAATTTCATATGAGCAAATTGATCAATTGAAGTCCAATATCCATCAAATGGTGAAATGGGCTCTGGAATGGCAAAGTTACCAAAATATGGACCTAGAGATGTATAAGTAATTGGCTTAGTGAATTTGGGATGATGTTCAAGTGATCTGAAAAATGATATAGATCATGCATTATGATTTTTTTAGTCTTTAGGCTAGTCAATAGAGGTTTTCCTAATTTGAAAGTGGTTAATGGTGTAGACATAGTCATTCTAATTGAAAATTGTAGATTGTATAATGTTTTAATGGGAAGTTTAGGATGTGTTTAGCAGATAAATTTAAGGTTTAGTGCATGTTTAGGTTAGGATTTTGTTATTTAGTTAAATATTTGTATTTTGAGTGTTTTGTGGGTTAGAGCACCATATTGACCTTTAATTTTATCTGTTTGAGGTACCTTGATGTATTTGCTAGTATTTCAGGTAAAATATTAAAGATAGGAGACGATTTGCAGAAAGCTCGAAGCCGAGCCCAAGGCTACGATCGTGGCCATTGTGCCATGATTGTGATAGAAGCATGGATGAAGGGCCACGATCTTGGCCAATCTGCCACGATCGTGACAGAAAGTGAAACAATGTACCATAATCGTCGCATTATAGGCCACGATGGTGGCCTGCGCTATAGATAACACATACAACCTTCTAATTTTAAGTTTTCAAGGGATTTTTTGTACTTTTCAGACCCAAAAAAACCCTAGGGTTATCCTAAATGGCAAAGACTATATAAGGCATAATGATGTGACCCTAAAGGATATTTACATTATGCCACATTTGGAAGACTACAAAAGAGAGAAGGAAGAAGAGAGAAGAGGAAAAGGAGGAGAGAGGAAGTGGGTCTTTGTAGCTGCTACCTTTTTCGAATTGTTTGATCTCTTCCAAGTGATCATTTCTTTTCATCTTTGTATTTTTTACTTTTAAGGTTAAGAAAAATATGAGAATGATGATTATGGGTTTTGGATTGTTGATGATGTTCTAACTTTTCTTTAGGAATTTTGAATTGATTCAATGTTAATCTAGTTATCTTTTGTGTTGATTGATTGGGTTTTGTGATTAATTGCGATGCTTGCATATTTCGGTAATAAATTGAGAGGGTGAATTGAATAAAAATGATTAGGTTGGATTCATGAGTATTAAGTGACTTAATAGACCATGTGATTAATCATCTCGGTAATTTGTACGTAGAGAGATCCCATGTGAGTACCTGGTTATTCATTAGAACACTTAAGAACTAATTGAGTTATGGGTTGATCGTTAATTAAGAGATTTCAATTTTAGTTATTGGATTTAATTAGGAATTATTAATTAGGGCTTAGTGATTATTACTTTAGAGAGAGTTATTCACCCCTCGATAGTATAGAACTGACACCATATTAACACATAAGTGACTAAATTAACATTGATGATATGATAAATCCCTTCTTTCACAATTGGTTAATTCTCATAGTTGATTTTCAATTGTAACTTTTATATTGCTCAACTTCAATTTCGTTTTGCGTTATTTTTATGAGTTAATTTTCTAATAATCACGTTCTCGTGTTTACTTTTCTGTTATATTTTTATTAATTTTTCTAAGCCTTAAAGAACTTAAGATTAGATTAGTTCACACCTCCTCATAGGATCGAACCCTCTTTTACTACAATTCATTACTAGTGCACTTGCAGTAGTTGAGGGTTTTAATTGGATTAAAACTTAGCAATATACAAATTTTTGGCACCATTACTGGGGAGGCGTCGAATTAGTTTAGTTCTAGTAGTTTAAGGTGTGTTTACCCTCTTGTGTCCGTGCACTTGCATGAACAAAAGAGTTACTAGAAGTTTGAGTCACTGATAGGTGCTTAATCGATTATGAAATTATTTCATAACATTTAGCATTTATTAACATGAAATTGTTTAAGATACTCACTTTGACTCATATGTGATTTTAGGTATAATTCGGAAGCAAAGAAGTTAAAGTGAGTCAAAAACCTTTATTTTAGCCATTTTCGAAGATTAATTTTTACTTGTCATCATGGAGTAAGAAGAAGAAAATTAAAAGACAGGAAAGAAGGAAACACAAAGAAGAAGAACGTGGGTAGCATGGATTTTGCATAGATTTGCATGGTATTAATTTAATTAATGGACCATCATGCTCTCAGCTACAGTAGCTGGATAAAGTACCAAAACGCAGGTGAAGAAGCAATAAACGACAGCAAAAGCAAGAAGCAACTATGAAGCAAAATGACACAGTGCTGTCTAGGAGGAAAGTAAAGAAATGCAGTTTGCATTTCACGCAGACGACGTCTTACATAACGTAGACAACGCCCACATTTCACGTAAACAACTACATTAAATGTAGACAAGAGTTGTGTTTCACTGACAAAAGCTAGATGGTTTTTAAGTGGCGTGGCCAAATTGAGTTTATTTGTCATATCAAAGTGAACAATAGCTAAGGATATAGAACAGAATAGAGCTTGCGAGAAACAAAAGGAGGCAAAGTGAGAAGAGTAGCTAAGGGTCTTCGATATGTTTATTATTTGGGGCTGAAACAATTTTTTAGGAGATACCTATAGAGGGCTAGACATCCCGATGTCAGTTCAGAGGTGACATCAACGTCGACGTCCCGGGTTAAGTGTATTTCATCATTTTTGTTGTTTCTTTCTCTCATTAAAAATTGATTGTGTTATCTTATGTTAATTTATTTGGGTTTTGTGTATGGATAATCAGATTTCATTATTGTTCAGTTATTTGTGTATGAACCCATTGTATATTGTGAAAAGATGATTTTAATGCATTCATTGAATTATTTACAAACTCATTGCTAGAATTTTGATGTAATCTGTAATTGTTATGTTGAAATTCATGTGTAATGATTAATGATTCATAATCATTAGGGATAACGTGAACTAAGTTAAATGACACATCTTATGTAGTTGTTACCTTGATTAATCGGTTTTCCTAATTTATAATGCTTCTGCCTAATTAAATCTAGAGATCGTATCCTAGGTTATTTGGTGATTAGGTTTAATTAAGGATTATATCTTGATTAAACAAAACCTAAGGGAAAACTCAGGTCAATTATTAACCAACGATTAATAGTTGCTAGGAGAAGTTTAAGAACAACAAATCCATGAATGATGCCTAATTAGGATGTAGGTCAAGATTGAACTAAAGAACCAGGTCCCTATCAAATTCTCCACTTTTATCATTTTTCGCATGTTTTCTTTAATTTTTTTTATTAGTTAGTTTCATTTGATTTTTCTTCTTTCTAAAACCAAAACCTCTTGTTAAACCTAAACACTAGTTAATTTCATTTCAAAAAATTTACACACACCCTACAAGAAATTTCATTTCAAATTCACATATCTATATGAACTTTTATTACCATACTCACTGGCATAATCACAATTACTGAATCTATATCTAACATATCAGGCTACGTAATATATCTTATTTCTAAATATCCTCAAACTTTCATTTTTCTCACATTCTGACAGATTATTTTCCTTCTCACTATTCAACATGACACATATTTCAAAAAATGCCCATGTAAGATCTCAATTTTGGGGCTTTGATACCATAACTATTGGGTCCCGCTTGAATTTGGAACCTAAACCTTGCAAAATCGTGATCCTAAGCAAAATTTTCCTATAGGTTTATTTCCATGAACCCTTATTAGGCATCATCCCACAAGGGTGGCGCTCCCATGACAATCAAACATCAAAACAGACTTATTATTTTAACTCAACCACATTACGAGAAAATTAATATAAACATACATACATAATTAAACTACTTCAATCTATCATTTCATTTTTAAAGCAACGGAGTTTGAAAAAAAACTTTATTTACATATCAAAAGCCACACCATTGGCTTATTACAAAAATACAAAATAACAAATTTGCAAAAGTTCCCTTAGGCTCTTAATCACTTGATCTCTTAACTATCACTTAAAGAGGGGAAAGAAAGGGGGTAAGCTTGGCAGCTCATGGGTAATAGTTTATAACAGAAAAATATGCAAAAACTAATTAAAACGTTCAGTTGTCATAGAAAATTCTCATTAAGTTCATAAAGCACTTGATTCTAAAAATTCTCATCATGTAGTTCAAATCTCAAACTACAAAACATGAATGCATCAAACTTGTTCACATAACATAAACACATAAGCATATCAAAATGGTTCGGGAGGATCCAAAATAGAATGTACTATGCATTTTCACATAATAGTCTTGCGTAGTCATGAACTTATAGGAGTCCATGAAGGAGTTCCATCCACTAACAGGCAAGTGGGAGAAGTCTTTTCGTCGAAGAACACTTGACTTAACTTAGGGGACCATTACAAACCCACATAATATGTATTTCATGACTTGTAAAACATATTGCCTAAAATGACACTTTTTTTAAACTTCATTTTTCATAAACATGAAATATGTCAAAACCATGATTTCATAAACGTGTTATCTTTTTAGAAATCACTTTCAAAGTCTTTTCATAAATCATCACCACAATTAATGTAGCAAACATATAACACTTTCACAATTCATTCAAGAAGCAATAAATGCAACACTTATGATGTAATTTAATATCATTAACACTTCTTTGATTTCAAAGAAAACATTTAGTGACTTATTTACTCTATTATAAACATATACTACTTTGATTTCCTTGATTATAGACTTGCTCAAAAAACCTCTTATCTTGCTCCTCTTACCTCTTTTGATCCTTTCATAAAATAACAAAAATCTCACTCAATAGGGTTTTCAATTGAAAGTCCGTTAAGCACAATCACTAAAATTGGTTCTAAAATATATTTTCTATACTCCATGAACTAAAATCCTTTCAAAAATCCAAAAGTTTCAAAATGATCTTACCTTCATTCTTCACCAAATGAAGGGATTGTTCACTCAAAGGGAAGCTCTTCTCTTCCTCTACTTGTTTTCTTTCTTGAACAACTCTAAAATCTCTTTTGAAGACTAAGGAAAGTTAAACCCTAGTTTGTTTTCTATTCTTTCTCTCCTTCTCTTCTTATTTCTATCTCTTCTTCATGACACTTTCTTTTTTCTCTTAAATTTTTGTTCTTATTTCTTCTTAAAATTCAAGACAACACTTTTTCTTCCAATTATGCCCTTAATGATTGAGAAATATCCCATTTGTCCTTCCATTTATGCCTTATGTCTTTTATAATTAAATGTCTTGCCAAAAGTACCCTTAAATATTCTGACGTAACTTTTTCTTATAAAAAAGTGTTCTCCCTTGTGTTAAGTTTCCAATGACACCAAAATCAATCTATTTGGTTCAAAAATCTTAAAGTAAGGCCCAAACATTTCAGATTGTTGTTAGGCTGAAATAGTACACTATACCCAACTCCCATCCAGAATTTGAAAGTCTTAGAGACTGAATTAGATTTCAATTTCTTCATATCATTTGTAGCTCCATGTCTCTAGTTTATCTTGAAATAATAACCATCTCATTTGGGATCCTATAGGTCCATATATATTCAAAATACCGAAATATGTCCAATAAGCATCTAATTCATACTCTTCCAATCGATACCCTTACTTTGATCCAATCCATCTTTTTCAAATCAATTCCAAAAGCTATAAAAATCTTTGGAGGGGTATAAAAATGTGTTAAGAAACTATTGGTTTAGGAATAACTTCATTTGGAGGTCTAACAAAATTATGGCCGAAAGAATCAAACAAAGTTTGGTCCTCAATCATATTGAACCTGTCTTGGGACAAATGACATAACTCTCTTTATAGATGTCAGATTAAGATCATCTTAAGACGATTTTAAAGAGGACCTTGAGATCTACAACCTTCAAGAAGTCCTTGAGGTAATATTTTATCATCTCAAGGACAAAAATGGACCAAAAGAAGCCAAAGAAAAAAACAGACAAATCAGGAAAATTACTATAACTTTTTGTAAAGATATCGGATTGAGACGTTCTTTGATGGTTAAAAAGAGGACTTCAAGATTTACAACTTTTATGAAGACCTAAAAGATATATTATATCTTTTGGAGGATCAAAAATTGAGCAGACAATAGGTATAGATGAAGACAAATGAAAAAGCAAATGAATGGAAAAAAGCAAATAAATGGGGAAATTTCCATAACTTTCCCTAAAGATATCTGATTGAGGCATTATTTATATGATTCAAAAGAAGACTTCAAGATCTACAACTTTCATGAAGACCTAAATGACAGATTGTTTCGTTTGAAGGGTCAAAAATGAAGCATATGATAGGTATAGACTAAGCCAAACGAAAAAGCAGACGAATGAAAAAAAGCAGGTGAATGGAAAAAATTGTCATAACTTTCCCTAAAGATATCTGATTAAGGAGTTCTTTATATGGTTCAAAAGAGAACTTCAAGATCTAAAACATTTATGAAGACCTCAATGATATAGTATGAAGGGTCAAAAATGGAACAGATGATAGGTATAGACGAAGCTAAATCAAAAGCAGATGAATGAGAAAAAGCAGATGAATGGGGAAAATTACCATAACTTTTTCTACAGATATCAGATTAGGATATTCTTTTGATGGTTTGAAAGAAGACTTTAGGATACACAACTTTCAAGAATATCTAGAAGATATATTCTATCATTTTAAGGGTCCAAAATGGAGCAATAGATAGGTATAGACGAAACCAAATGAAAAAACAAACGAATGGGAAAAAGTAGACAAATGGGAAAAATTTCCATAACTTTCCCTACAGATATCAGCTTAGGATTTTTTTTAGATTATTTGAAAGAAGACTTCAAGATCTACAATTTTCAAGAAGACCTAAAAGACAAATTTTATCGTCTGAAGGATCAAAAATGGACCAGATAATAGTGTACAGAAGGTTAAATATAGAAGAAGCAAAAGGTCAAACATAGAAGAAACAGAAGCAGAGGGTTAAACATAGAAGAAGCAGAGGGTCAAACATAGAAAAAGCATAGGGTCAAACATAGAAGAAGTAGAAGGTCAAATATAGAAGAAGCAGAATTTGAAACATAGAAGATACATTATATACTCCTAAGTATCTTCCCTTATAAGGATTATAACGTTTAACCCAAAAGTCCGAAAATTCCATATTATATATCGTTGGAAAGCTAAAAGAAAGATCTACAAATTTTTATGAAATGAATTTGTCTAAATCTATATAGAACCATCCAAAATTGCCCTCGAATTCAGAACATGAACTTTACATTCATCCACCAATATACTATACCTAGTTCTCAACTTTATGACAAATTTTGGAGATTCTTAAAGGCAGAATTTAAATTCAATGTCTTCATAAGAAATGTAGCCATATGTTTCTAGTTTAATCCAAATTAAGAATCATCTCGTTTGGATAACTAGAGAAGAAGTTGTGGCTAAAATACTGAAGAATATTCTGTGAACATTTTCTAGATCAACCACCCATTTTGTTTCACAATGTTTCTTTATCACAACCTATACCAAGATCACCTTTTCTACTTCATTTACTCCTCATTCTCAACTCCATTTCAGATTAATATCATCCAAAGAAAAATATAGTCCATGACTAATCATGAACACCAATAACAGAACATACACATATGTACATATTCTTCATCAACTTACTACACAAATTTAACTTCATTTTTGCTTTCATTCTACTTCTAACTTTCACCTTAATTCTTCCCATTTTGAAATCTCTTATCCATTAAAAACACCAAAGAAAAATATGAATCTATCCACATTTCTCATTTAATAGTTCTAGTCTTTTAAGAAAAGTTAGGGGTCTAACAAATCTCCCCCTTAAAGAATTTTATCCTCAAAATTCTTACCTGAGTGATCAAACAAATGGAGGTAATGTTGTCTTATTTTTTCTCAGTCTCCCTAGTAACTTTTTCACTTGAATAATTTCTTTTAAATGATCATAGTCAAAAGACTCACTCGGTTTTTCAATCACTCATTTAACTATTCACTTTCTTAACGAGTTCCTCATTAGGTTTCGGATTATTCACACTTTTCCCACTTCCTGTGTCGATAACATCAATATCAGATTATATTGATATCTTTTAACATACTCACATTACGAATAGAAGACATATTTGTTGGTAATACTAACTTACAAGTCAATGGTCTGGTTCTCAATATCTTTATTTGGGCCAAAACAATTCAAGCTTAGTTGATTCTTTATCTTAACCTGAGCACATTTTGCACTCTTTATTCAATCATCTTTATTGGTACACATACTTCTTATTTCAATCACAATGCATCATTCTTCTTATTCGAATGCAAAATTTAAATCTATTTTCAGTCTTTCAATCAAATTCACAATTTATGAATCCTCAATTTGGGCTTGGTTAATCCTTCCATGCAATACTTGTCTTCAATTTCATAGCAATTAGTAATTTGATTTGCCCAAAATTCAACCTCACATTCTATGCTTCTTTTTGCACTAGATCTGATAACCTCAATATCGAATTTATGCTTAATGTGTCAGATATAACACTAACTTTACTTGGAAATACTTATTTGTACAATCATTCTTCAAATAATTCTATTTATTGTCTTCCTGCATATGAAATCACTTTATCATGTTGCATTGGATTTTATCCAAATCTCTTATATAATATTATTGCATACTATAGAATCTCCAATTCCATACGATATAATTAATATCAGTATAATTCCTCAATTTTCTTTACTTTCATTACTCATACGCTTTACACATTTTTTTCTTCAAGCATTCAAATATTCTTCTCAACTTTTCGAATACATTTAATATATCATCAAATATTGCTTGGATCGCTTAAATCTTTAATACCATAGTACTATCAATTGATAAATCAAATGATTATTATCACACTCCATGTGCCCCCTAATTAGTTCTCATAATTCCTTAAATAACTAATTTCTCGATGAGATAACATTATCTCGCGTTATTTTCAATTTCCCAATCGACTCACCTTTTTTAAGTGATCTTCTCCATTCTTTAGATTTCCTCATATTTCACATTGGCTTATTCTAATGTTTTGTCGGAACCCGATCCCGAGACCGGATCCCAACTCCAACTATTTATACTTAACGTTAACACTCTTGCTCTTGCTTACATTCCACAACTATTG
>JANTNU010000008.1:36072455-36085824 GCA_024752395.1 Erythroxylum havanense
AATTCACGATATTAGTTGTTGTCGGACCAGTATCAAATTGTAGGTAATGTGCGAAGGAACAACAAAAGAACTTGTGACTTTTGCTGAAACATGCAACCGATTTGTTGGGAACTTGTGGTTACTACCCTTAGTTAACTTATACATGACTCTAGGCCGCCAACTTTAGGGATAATGCATGAACGCCATGTTCTAAATAATAGTTGGATGATTTTAGGGTTTCAGATTGAACACTTCAAGACAATGCTCCCTAGATGCTTGATTAAACTATACCACCAGGGTTCACAGTTCTCTCTTCCGTGGGAATGATCAATAAGCTAATTCCACAAAGAATTATTTCAGGTTGAATAAGATTATCATTTATTAATGTTAATAAAAACTAATATCGATATATTGTCAGACAACTTCCTGATAAAATATGGCAATCTCAAAACATGATAAATACATAAAGAACATGAACTTAGCATGTTTTCTCTTCTAGAGATAAACCATAACATGTATATATATCTGTAGATATATAACTGCACTGCAAACACACAAGACCTTAACTATTGGGCTAAATGTCTCAAATAAGAGGTGTAGAGTAAGTGGTAACGCATCCATGAAGATACATATGTACTGTAGAACCCTATAATCAGAATGGATAGGTAGATATAAGCAACACTTGTGTGGGATCCAAACTCAAAGGAATCTTTTGGTACCATTCGTAAATGATGAATCGTCAGGTTCAGTTCCCAGTCTAAGCTCAAGATCCAACTCTGAATTTGGCAGGCCATGCCTTGATAATAATAAACCCATTTTAGGGATAGCATGAACTTGAATGTTTGGTTTTTGCAGACCTTTACTAAAGGGTTTATCCACGAATAAAGGCAGTTCCCGAATTGCTCTAACGTTGGTGATTTCCATATCATAACTTGCCCCACTTTCTTGACCAAGAACCTGACGCAGATTGGCTGAACTTCTTTCATCTTTGCTAGACATCGCATCTTTCTTGGAAAGAAAAGATGGAGCAACTCTTGAACTATCCAAATCTTGGTGTGAGTCGATTGGGGAGAACTTGAGCTTTGACTTCTGTTTACGGTGAATATTCATGTGCCCGCCTAGGGCTTGCGCATTAGAGAAACCTCTCTTGCAGAAGGTGCACCCGTAGGACCTTGCTTGGCTGGCTACAGCTACATATGGGATGACCTTGTCAGGATTTTCTTGGCTAGGTTGATCAATCTCCATTATAACAGTTAGCGATCGCAAAGTGAGTGAGACAAAGAAAGACAGAGAGGAAGAGAAATAGTCAAACTGGTTAAAAGTGACCATGTCTTCTTGGTGGGAGGGACTATAAGGCCTGCTTCAGTCCAGACAGGCGTTAGAACAACCAATTACCGCAAAAAGGACAAAATAGGCTTTAAAAATATTTGCTGAACCGTGTTCATAAAGTGTTCATATTGTTTAGCATGCCAATTTTACCTATGTTCCCACGTATTTCTTATAAGGACAAACGTATTTTTTTTTAAAAGTTTTCTGCTTACTTTAAGTCTCATTTCTTATTGGGTAAGGGAATAACTTTTGATCTTTCAAATATACAACAGCCAAAAGAATTAATTTCCTCATGCATTATTAATTCTTGTTGCGTGCTTATGTTATCGTATGCTTAACAGGAACCAAATATTAATGAATCAACCGTATGGATATCTATTATACATTTTTCATTTATGTCTATGATGGGTCATAGTTAAAAACAATTTATTCTTATTTTTATTTAAAAAATCAGAGTCTTTCATTTTGGATTTGTAACAATTAAAAAATTGATAAAAGTTGATTGAAATTTTACATTTTTTATTAATTATACAAATAATGTTTAAGTTCTCCTCTTAAAAATTGAGAATTTATACAAGAAATCTATTTACGATTGCTTTGGAGGATAGCATAATTTTTTTTTGATTATATGTAACCTATTTTTTACTGAAAAACTTAATTGAAGTTTATGTGATTAATATTAATTGTTATTGATTTTACTTTATATTGAATATATTGTCTAATAAGTCTCTGACAGAAGGTGCATGAGTAAATGTTTTTATTTCTTTTCACACATAAATGATATCCAATGTATAAATATTGTTGAACATATGCAAAGTTACTAAATAATTATAGAAGTTTAATTTGAATTAGATGTGAAAACTTAGAAGTTGGTATCAACAAAGGACATTGATCCTTTCTTAATCATCCATATCGTTAATACTAAAATTTGTAGTATCCAAGTTTTATAGGAATAATGAATGGGAATGGAAGATTTGTTGAAGATCAAATTATAAAAAATATAAATTGCTATTTATTTGAATAATTAAGTAACTTTTTCTTCAATTATATACCAAGTAGAATCTGTTGTGCTAGTAGTCGCATAAGCAATCAATCAAGTAAATAAGGAAAATGGTAGAAGCACATAAAGAACTTTTTACGTGGGAAACTTAAGTATCGGGAGAAAAATTCACGGGGCAATGAGAGTCCGAAAATATGCACTATGTCAAGAAGAAAAATTACAAATGTTTCTCTCCCTCACAAACCATAGGACTAATGAAGAGCACACTAACATTATATTTAAAAGGACCCCCGAAAGGTGTTTATATAGTAGTATAATCCTAAGGTACACAGAGTAAGAATTTGAAATAGTGTCATATAAGGAAAGAAAACTTACACAAAGTAGGAATCTACATAGAGTAAAAGTCTTGAAAGCTTGGGTCATTATCCTAACAAATCTCTACCTTGACACAAGACTGAAAGTTGAAACTCTCTTCACCGTAACTCCCAAAGGGCACTCAAGTATCAAGAATATCAGCTAAGTCCAGGCAATGCTTGAACTTAGCAATAGATAGTGACTTGGTCAACATATCATCAGGTTTCTCAGCATTATGAACCTTCTCAACAATAACTTTACCCACTTCAACATTATCCCAAGCGAAGTGGCGTCGAACATCAATATGTTTAGTATTAAAGTGATACTTATATTTCTCATGAGGTGCATAACACTTTGACTATCACAGAAGACAACAAAGACATCTTGTTGTAGACCAAGATCTTTCACCAAACCTTAGAGACAAATAACTTCTTTCACTCCTTTAGTAGTAGCAATATAATCCATTTCAGTGGTTGATAATGCCGCAATGGACTATAGAGAAGAATACCAGCTGATAGTTGAACCACAAAGAGTAAAAACATAGGATGAAAGTGACCTTTTCTGATCATAGTCACCACGATAGTCGACGTGAACATAGCCAACTACATCTCCAAGATCAGAATGAATTTTGTCGAAGACCAAACTGAGATCACTGGAATCCTTCAAGTGGTGAACAATCCACTCTATACCTTCCTAGTGCTCCTTATCAGGATTATGCATGTACCTAGATATAACACTAACAACGTAAGCCAAATTCGATCAGGTACATTTCATAGCATATATTAAGCTATCAATAGCACTAGAGTACGGAATGCGAGACTTACATTCCTTAGCTTTATTAGTAGACAAGCATTATTCAACAGATAATTTAAAGTGTGTAGCCAGTGGAGTGTTAACGATTTTACAATGAGCTAAATTGAACTTGTCAAGCATCTTCTGAATATATTCCCTTTGAAAGAGCATAAGTTTACCTGCTTGACGATCCCGAATAATCTCCATCCCAAGCATCCTCTTAGTAGCACCCAAGTCTTTCATATCAAATTCACTGCTAAGTTGGGCCTTCAACCTATTAACAAAGCCTTACTAGTCACCGCAATCAACTTGTCATTATCATAAAGAAAAAGATAGATGAATTAACCATCGGGGAACTTTTGAAAAGACACACAATTATCATAGCTACTTCTTGAGTAGCCTTACACAATCATAAAAGAGTCAAACTTCTTATACCACTGTCCGGAGATTGTTTAAGACTATACAAAAATCTCTTCAAATGAAAAATATGGTCCTCCTTTCCTTGAACCATAAAACCATCGAGTTGATGCATGTAAATTTCTTCTTCAAGATTATTATGCAGAAATGCATTTTTCACATCCATTTGTTCAAGTTCTAGGTCATGAAGAGAAACAAGAGATAATAGTACACCAATAGAGGTATGACGAACAATGGGAGAGAATCCCTCATTGAAATCAACTCCTTGATATTGATCAAAACCATGTATAACAAATCGAGCCTTATATCTCTTGCTTTCAACACCAGGGATGCCTTCTTTGAGCTTCTAGATCCACTTGTAACTAATAGCACGCTTACCTTAGGAAGCTTCATCAAATCCCAAGTCTCCTTCTTATGAAGACTTTCAATTTCTTCCTGCATAGCACCAATCCAATTCCCAACATTTACAGTATAAATAGCCTCAGAATAATTCTTTGGCTCAAAATAAGTGTGAAATTCCTATGTAGTAACTAAAGCATAAGAAAAAGGATCACAATCATAGTCCTGCAATCTCATTGGCAATTGGGTCTATCTCCTAGGATGATCTCGGGACAACACATTATCAGGTTGCACTAGTGGTGGATCAACTTGTACAGTGACATTAGTCTGAGTTTCTTAAGACTCAAAAGGAAGTAGGACTGGAGTAGTAGGGACGACGAACTCCACCTTCTCCCATATCCCAACTTGATCATCTGTATAAGGAGAAGACAAAATATGATCTTGCCTAGAAAAAAATATAGTATGATAAATCTTATGATATTTAGGGTCAAGAAAATAAACACAATAACCTTTAACTCCTTCCCTGTAACCTAAGAAGACACATTTAATAGCACGAGGCTCTAACTTGCCCTCATTAACATGAACATAAATAGGACACCTAAAAACACGAACGTTAGAATAATCAACAGGGTTACCTGACCAAACTTCTTCTGGGAATTTTCAGTCCAGAGAAAAATGTGGAGAATGATTGATAAGATAGTATGCAATAATAGCCACCTCAGCCCAAAACTCACATCCCAACTTAGAATGAGAAAGCATGCATCGAAATTTCTCTAATAGAGTACTTTTTATATGCTCATCAACTCCATTTTGCTAAGGTTTACCAACCAAAGCATAGTGTGTAATGATGCCTTGCTTCTTACATAGGTCGTCAAAAGCATCTTCACAGAACTCAAGACCATTTTTAGTCCTTAACCGTTTAATTTTCCTACCTGTCTGGTTCTCGATCAGGTTTTCCACTCCTTAAAAGTGGGAAGAACTTCATTCTTCTTCTTTAGGAAAATCACCCAAATCTTACAGGAGAAATCATCAATAATGGTCAACATATACCTTTTAACGCCTTAGAAGCAACGCAAGACACCTTTAGTCTTATGAATCCCTAGAGAAGAGATACTCACTCTAATATGTTTATCGAATACACAATGTTCACAAAACTCCATATCACTTGAACTTTGGCTTAATAGACCCCTCTTGCACAAGATTTACGCACCTTTCTCACCCATATGGCCTAGGCGATAATGCCACATCTTGGTGGCATCTTGTTGAGACTTAGATGAGGCAACATCAACATTACCAATAACAGTAGAGCCTTGTAACACATAAAGAGTATCATGTCCTTTCCTTTTAAAAATTACAAGATTACCTCGAGATATCTATATGACTCCACCTTCAAAGGAGGACTTACACCTAAGAGACTCACGTGTACGAAGTGAAATATGGTTATGTTTCAAATAAGGAATGTGATGAACATTATAGAGGGTTTTAACAAAACCATCATGAGTTTTAATATTGATTGTACTTTTCCCCACCATATCACATTGTGCATTATTACCCATAAGGTAGTGGCTTGGTCAACATATCAGCCTGTTTCTCAACAGTGTGAACCTTCTCAACAATAACTTTACCCACTTTAAAAGTATCCCAAACTAAGTGCCATTGAACATCAATATGCTTAATATTAAAGTGATACTTATATTTCTCATAGGTGCACAACACTTTGACTATCACAGAAGACAAAAAGGACTTCTTTTTGTAGACCAAGATCTTTCACCAAACCTTGAAGTCAAATAACTTCTTTCACTCCTTTAGTAGTAGCAATATACTCCGCTTCAGTGGTCGATAATGCTGTAATGGACTATAGAGAAGAATACCAACTAATAGTTAAACCATAAAGAGTAAAAACATAAGATGAAAGTGACCTTCTTCGATCATAGTCACCATCATAGTCGACATCAACATAGCTAACTACACTACCGAGATTAGAACGAATTTTGTCAAGGACCAAACTGAGCTCAGTAGAACCTTTCAAGTAGCAAAGGATCCACTTTACACCTATGCGAAGGATCCACTTTACACCTTCCTAGTGTTCCTTACCAAGATTATGCATGTACCTAGATACAACATTTACAGCATAAGCCAAATTCGATCGGATACATTACATAGCATACATTAAGCTATCAACAACATTGGAGTACAGAACGCGAGACATACGTTCCTTAGCTTTATTAGTAGATGGGAATTATTCAGCAAATAGTTTAAATTGCGCAGCCAATGGAGTATTAGAGGGCTTATAGTGTGTTAAATTGAACTTGTCAAGCATCTTCTAAATATATTTCCTTTGAGAGAGCACAAGTTTACTTGCTTGACAACCCTAAATAATCTCCATCCTAAGAATCTTCTTAGTAGAACCCAAGTCTTTCATATCAAATTCATTACTAAGCTGGGCCTTCAACCTATCAACAAGAGCTTTACTAAGCGTCGTAATTAATATGTCATTATCATAAAGCAAAAGATAGATGAAGGAACCATCAGGAAAATTTTGAAAATACATACAATTATCATAACTACTTCTAGAGTAGCCTTGCCCAATCATAAAAAAGTCAAACCTCTTAGACCATTGTCCAGAGATTGTTTAAGACTATATAAAGATCTCTTCAAATGAAAAACATGGTCCTCCTTTCCTTGAACCACAAAATCCTCAAGTTGATGGATGTAAATTTCTTCTTCAAGATTACCATATGGGAATGCATTTTTCACATCCATTTACTCAAGTTCCAGGTCATAAAGAGTAACAAGATATAATAGTATGCAAATAGAGGTATGACAAATAATAGGAGAAAATCTCTCATTGAAATCAACTCTTTCATATTGATCAAAACTACGTACAACAAATCAAGCCTTATATCTCTCACTTTCAAATCTTTCACTTGCAACTAATAGCATGCTTACCTTAGGAAGCTTCACCAAATCCCAAGTCTCGTTCTTATGAAGACTTTCAAATTCTTCCTGCATAGCACCAATCCAATTCCCAACATTCGCACTAGAAATAGCCTCAGAATAATTCTTTGGCTCAAAATAAGTGTCAAATTCTTGTGCAACAACTAATGCATAAGAAAAAGGATCACAATCATAGTCCTGCAATCTCGCTGGCAATTGGGTCTATCTCCTAGGACAATCTTTGGCCAACGCATTATTAGGTTGCATTGATGGTGGATCAACTTGTACAGTGAAATCAATTTGAGTTTCCTAAGACTCAGAAGTAAGTAGGACTGTCTCCTTAGGAGGAGTAGTAGGGACGACAAACTCCACCTTCTCCCTTGTGCTAGCTTGATCATCTGCACAAGTATAAGACAACATAGGATCTTGCTTAGAAGAAAATATAGCATCTTCATGAAAGGTTGCATCACGACTATGATAAATCTTAATATATTTAGGGTTAGGATAATAAACACGATAACCTTTAACTCCTTCCCCGTGACCTAAGAAGACACATTTAATAGCATGGGGATCAAACTTGCCCTCATTGACATGAACATAAATATGACACCCAAAAACACGAAGATTAGAATAATCAACAGGTTTACCTGATCAAACTTCTTCTGGGATTTTTATATCCAGAGAATAATGTGGAGAACGATTGACAAGATAGTATGCAATAGTAGCCACCTCAGCCCAAAACTCACATCCTAACTTAGAACGAGAAAGCATGCATTAAACTTTCTCCACTAGAGTACAGTTTATATGCTCATCAACTTCGCTTTGCTAAGGTTTACCAACCAAATTGTGGTGTCTAACGATGCCTTCATTCTTGCATAGGTTGTCAAAAGTATTTTCACAGAACTTAAGATCATTTTCAGTTCTCAACCGCTTAATTTTCTTACCTGTTTGGTTGTCGATTAGGTTTCCCACTCCTTAAAAGTGGGAAGAACTTCATTCTTCTTCTTTAGGAAAAACACCTAAATCTTACGGGAAAAATCATCGATAATGGTCAACATATACCTTCTACCACCACGAGTAGCAACGCAAGAGAGACCCTATAGATCAAAAAGAATATAATCC
This sequence comes from Erythroxylum havanense, assembly GCA_024752395.1. Lineage (NCBI taxonomy): Eukaryota > Viridiplantae > Streptophyta > Magnoliopsida > Malpighiales > Erythroxylaceae > Erythroxylum > Erythroxylum havanense. Next base: position 36,080,725 of record JANTNU010000008.1, read on the forward strand.
AGATTACCTTTAGTCTTGTGAATTCCCATGGAAGAGAAACTTAGTCTAATCTATTTATCAAAGACACAATGTTCACAAAACTCCATATTACCTGAACTTTGGCTGAATAGACCCCTCTTACATAAGATTTGCATACCTTCCTCACATATATGGCCTATATGATAATGCCACATCTTGGTGGCATCTTGGTGAGACTTAGATGAGGTAACATCAACAGTACCAATAATAGCAGAGCCCTACAACACAAAAAGAGGACAAAGTGTAACAAGACGACATCGTTTTGTTGCTAAAGGCTTGATAAGTGTAACAAAATGACGTCGTGTGGTTACTTTTCAAAACAATGTTGTTTACATAAAAAGTTCGAGCCTCCACGATGGAAGACGACACACAATTGCCAACCATATTACTGATGGAATGGTTCGTCGGTAAATTTTCCTTTATTTTTCGCACCTTTTCCATTTTTCAGATAAATTTACGGACAGATGTAATATTTCCATCGATAATTTGCCACGTCTTCTTTTCTGTAACTAATTTTTCGTCTATATTTCATACTTTTCTTATAGTGTCATTTTCCTTTAAAAATTACAAGATTACATCAGGACACCTCTATGACTCCACCTGTAGAGGAGTACCTACACCTAAGAGACTTAAGTGTACCAAGTCAAATTAGGTTGCCTTTCAATCAGGAAGGTGACAAACATTAGAAAGGGTTTTAACAACACCATCATGACTTTTGATATTGATTGTATCTTTCCCCACCATATCACATTGTGCAATATTACCCATAAGCACAACACCCTTACCAGTTTCATAGGTGGCAAACCAATCCCTGTGAGGACACATGAAAAGTACAACTGAAGTCTAAGATGCATTTATCTTTGGATCGTTGTTTGCCTTGAACAACCAAAAGAACATCACTTCCTAAGTTAGAATTAACCATAGTAGCCTCAGGGATAGAATTGGATTTATTACTCTTATTTTCCCTTCTTTTTTGAGTTTATTTTTCAATTTATAACAGTCTAAAACCTTGTGTCTGATTTTCTTGCAATATTTACATGTAATATTGGCATCTCTACCTCTAAATTTAGATATAGACTTTTTATGGCTCTTAGTGCTCTCTCCCTTCTTAAAAGTTTTACCTATAACCGATAAACCCTCAACCTTCATCTCAATGTAAGCATTAAACCTTTTTTAGACAACAAAACAAATTTAATTTATTTTAAAGAGAGTTTCGCAATTACCAAAAAGCATGATTTATTTAAAGTTTTTACACAAATGAGGTAGTGAAATAACAAAAATCATTGTTTGATCCTCATCAATTTTAACATATAATGGAATTAAATTCGTCAAGATGAGAAGGGACAGGTGTACCTTCGTACATCTTGAGCTTAAAGAGACATTCTTTGAGATGAAGTTTGTTGGCCAAACTCTTCGTCATATAAAGGAACTCCAATTTCAAACAAAGTCCTACAACAGTTGTCTCATGGACTACTTCTCGGAGCACTTCAGATGTCAAGCATAATTAAATAGTAGACAAGGTTTTTTGTCCAATTCTTCCCAATCCTTGTTTGACATATTGGCAGGTTTTTTTGTCTTTCCAGATAAAGCTTTCTTCAATCCATTTTGTGTGAGAACGACTTGCATCTGGACCTTCCAAATAGCAAAACTGATTTTTAATGTCACATAAAGAAAGAAAACCTAAACAAAGTAGGAATCCACATACAATAGAAGTCTTAAAGACTTGAGTTATTATCCCAACATAATCAATTAAGTGAGCATATTACATTAGTGTTATATTTCTTATACACAAATAAATACATGCTCAAACAAAAATCTTTATAGATATTCAAAAAAAGAGGGGACAAGAAGAAAGTAGGTAGTATAAAATTTGAACGAAAGGACCTTTTTGTTTCTTGTTTTTATCACAGGGAAAGGTAAAATAGATAGTTTTAGAAGCAAAATTCTGTTAAGACATAAAATGGTTAATATTAATGAAGAAAATTAGTAAAATAAGTCTTATATGCATTCTAAATATTACAAAATTATGAAAATAACATTGTATTTTAATACAAATTATGTTTTAGAGTCAATTTTACTTCAAAATTAAAATATTCAAAAATTAGTAATAAGAGCATTATAAATATATTAAATTTGATCAATTAGCAAATCAACACTAAATATTTTTTTTTGTTTTTTTAAAAATAATGCCAAATAAAAGACATTGTTTTTTAACTTGATACAAACAATTGAAGACAACAACAGGTTAAGTTTGTGGCTACAACTATTATAATAACAACAATAACTATTTGAATAAAATATTTATAATAATTAAATGTGATGTATGTTTTTTCTTCAAACATATTATTATCTTATCACCTATTGTTTCATATAAGTAATTATATAAGTATACTTGATTTTTCTTACGAATATACAATAACAACGACTTAGTGAAAGTCCCACTAATATGCAGAGTCTAAAGAAGTCCAGTAGTAGGCAACCTAGTCAAAGTCTCTCTAATACGCCAACTTTAGAGAAGTTCAATAGTATGCAACCTTACTCCTAACTAGTAAAGATGTTGTTTATAATAAATTCATTATATATTTTCATTCTAAAGAAATTTTAGTATATATCGAAGTTAGAATTATGAAATCTTACATAAGGGGAATCTTATATTAGAAAAGACAAGAGAGGTAAAAGTTTTTATAAATTTATAAAAATAAAATTAATCAATCTAACTTTTTTTGAATCTAAATCACTTTATATTCTTGAATTAGAATTACTAATCATATTATTGTCACTCAATTACATTAGAATTTATGGTTATAGAGTCCGAAATCTATTAGATTTATAATGATTTTCATCTTCCTTTTTCTAAAGAAAAATTAATTTTGATTTTTACCATAACATTTAAATTCACAAAAGAAATTAATAATTAAATTAAATAAATATTATTCACGATAATTGATTTTGAAGTGACTATTCCCTAAATAAATTGTCAAATAAGAACTGTTTTCATTACACAATTTCTTTGAGGAAATTACTCAGGATTATTTTTTGTCCAATAACTCTTTTTATCATCTCATAATCTTGAATCGATCTTTGTTGGGATTGCAAATCCTTAGCTTATCTAATTATACTAGTATTAGGTATTATATATTAGGTCGAGAGGACAATGGCAAAAAGTAACGTCAACACCATACTGATAAGTATTGAATGGCTTTTGATAGGCTTTTAATTTGATTTTACACTGACATTAAATCAGGAGGGAGATTCTAATTTGTAGATTAAGCTTTGACGAGGGTTGTTGGCGCTCATTCTTGTTTCCCGTCTTTGTTTTTTTATATTTTTATTTTATTTTTTGGTTCTAGTTTTTTAGCTTGCCAGCTCAGCTTGTGTTAGATAGTTTTTCTTCTTCTTCGATGGTTAACCGAAGGCAGTAGCTTTATTAAGTGAGCTAAAACGATTCTTTTATATAGATTTTGGAAATAATAATTTTCCTCTCTACAAAGTGAGAGCTTAACTTCGTTCTTGTGTTCATTGCTACCTTCATATTTTATCATGGTATCAGAGCCATGACCAGGAGCAATTTCTTCAACATTTTTTTGTTGCGGCCCTGATTGTGTTATTGATTTCTGGTCGCGACATTGTTACACCTTGAATATGAGCATTTGTTGTTGAAGTTCCTTCGAATATGTCTACTGAAGCTCAATCGCAATTTTCCATTATAATTGATGTTAATAGTGATTGTACATTCATAATTCTGATCATTCAACTCATAGTCTTGCTATGCAAAAATTGAATGGTGATAATTACAATAGGTGGCAAAGGGTTGCTAAGATTTCTTTGATTGCGAAGAATAAATTAGGTTTGTTAAAGGCACTTATGCAAAGCCTATTAATGAACCTGTTCAGGAGATGTAGTGGGAAAGATGTAATAATTTAGTGATAACTTGGATTCTACCCTCTGTAGAGCCAGATATAGGTATTAGCATTTTAAACTTTAGATCTGTAGCTGATATTTGGAATGAGTTGAAGGAGAGGTATGGGCAGTCCAATGGTCCAAGAAGATATCAGGTGCAGAAAGAGTTGATAGGAATTTCTTAAGGAAATCAGTCTGTGAGTAGTTATTACACACAGATGAAGATGAAATGGGATGAATATCTTGTGTTGGTTGAGTTACCAGTGTGTATTTCTTGTGGCGCAGCTAATGTGATGAACAAATTCCTTGAGGATCAACAGCTTTTACAGTTCCTCATGGGACTTAATGAGGATTTTAAGACAATAAGAGGGAGTATATTAATGATGCAGCCCATGCCTACTCTAAGTCAAGCCTATAGGTTGATCTTGCATGAGGAGAAATAGAGAGATTGTGAAGTATCACCTGTTATTTTGTCAGACGGAGTTGTTTTTGCTACTGGATATCAAAAACAGAAATCAAATGTGTATCAACCAAAGTATAATAACAGTAGTAATCAATGTCAAGTGTCTGATAATAAGAATGTGGTGTTTGGCATTACACCTAATGGTAGGCGATCCAAGTTCTTTTATGATTTTTGTAAGCTTTACGGACACTCCATAGACAGATGCTTCAAGTTGCATCCTCCAGCTGGGTATGGTGCTAAATCGTGGGACAGGAGCAAGAGGTTGGTAGCTAATGTACAACCAGATGTTCGTGATATTGAGGGGCCAATAGCTATGAGTGATGAAGTTGATAATTCAAGAACTTTAGTACAACCTAGCATGAGGATGAGGAAAGAGATGTATGATCAATTGGTGCTTTTGTTGAACAAATTTGGTCCAGCTGGAGGTCAATCTTTGGGAATTGGCGGTGGAGAATCTAATGGATCATTTACTTTCTTTGCAGGTAATAGTTTGTGTTTCCTTAGTCATTGTGTTAAACCTATTTGGATCATTGACAGTGGTGCTGTTAGAGTAGTGCCCTAAAGGCAATCCCCTTTAGCGCATTTTGTTCATAGTCATGTACAGACTTTATCAATAAATAAAGCAAAGGCATATTTCATTTTTTTGATGTTCATTTTATTATGAATTGATAGTGATCATTTTAATCAAATTAATGAAGTCCCTGATACATGACATAGCA
>JANTNU010000008.1:36095933-36113195 GCA_024752395.1 Erythroxylum havanense
GGATTCCTAAGACATGTAGGTATCTCTCCATGAAAATTTGTATCATTTAGAGTTTATTTGAGAAAGTTTGAATAAAAGCAAGGGAGAGGTCGGATAGGAGGGCTTGTTTTAGGATATGAACACATTATGGTATTTTGATGATAACTTGAGTTATACAACTCCGTTTGAGGTGATTCTTATTGTTAAACAATCTTGAGGCTTAAGGCTACATTTTATATGAATAAGTCAACATATGTTGTTAGTTATTTATTGGAACGATTTGTAAGTAAAAGTTTGGATGGTTATAAGCATGAAGATTAATTGATGATGCCTAAATGGATTAAGAAAAAAAAACATAACCCTCCAAGGTTATGTTTCACACTCCCGTTTCATGATCTAGAATAAGCAAGGTTTCATAAGTAAGCAAGAGAGTTGGGTTCCGGTAACGGGATCCAACAGGACAAGCTAAACGAAAACTTAAGAGAAAAGAAAATTCTTAGCCTAAAAAAATCTCTAACTACTTGACTAATTCTATCAGCGTATAATCAACCTAGAAGGATTATTCAAAACTAACTACTAATAGAAAGGTGAAAATTACCCTTAATTCCAGCATGATCGCTATGGAATTAATAGGCCCGTTTCTAATATTTTATAAATTATGGGTAAAGTAAAAAAAAATCTTATTTTACTTTTGTTTATTCTTTATGAGTGTTAAGAGTGACTCTCGTAAAGAATAAAATAAATTAAATTAGAAGCAAGTTAAAAGTGAGCTCTAGGTAGGTGTCTTTCTTACCCTTGTTTAGGGTTGACATGGCTTTAGTCATCTTTTGTTTTAAAGTTAAATGATGCATGCTAACGCGGAACCCTTAAAATCGACTTGATTAGAAACCCCTTGATTGATTGGATCAAAACCCCAACCCAAGAATTCAACATTATTGAAATATCCTTCGACGCCTTGACCTAAGATTAACAATGCAATGAGAAACCAAAATGCACAAAGATATCAAAAGAACGCCACAAACAATCCAACTAATCACTTGATAAGTTCGTAAAATTGGTTTGTAGAGAATTTCAGGATTGAATCCCTCACAAAGTGACCTAAAACTATTCTCAATGTAGTCTGAAAAGGAAGTGCAGAAAACCACGCTTTTAAGTCTAAAAAAAGTGGGCCTAAAACTGAAAAGCCTAATTAGGAAAAATGAAAAGTCAATTAGGAATTCGTAACAATTTTCTAACAGAACATTCTTTAGTTAATTGAACATATGTTGGGCTATGGACCTTCAATTAAGGCAAATATTATACTTTTGGAAACCTTAGACAAAAATCTACAACTTTCATGTTGATCAGTTAGACTAATTCGGCCTGAATCAATGTCAAAATTTCAGCCCAAGTCAGAATATGTGAATAGCATTACTGCCTTGATGTTATTGTTTGTAACTTGATCTCCAAAGGTATTTTCTTCATCAACCATAGTACATATAAGCCCACCAAAAGCTTCTCGAAGCCTCTTAGCATTAGCACGAGTAATTGGTCCTTTCAGCATGGTCAATGGGTCATCTGATAGTTAACTTGTCTTTCAACTCTCTCTTGAGCTCACTTCATCCTCCCCTTCTTGAAAAAGATTCATCCTTGAATCTGCAAATATAAACGGATATAAATTAGAAACATTAAACGAAGCACTAATGCCACCATGCTCGCCTCGAAGATCCAATTTATAGGCATTGTCATTTGTCTTTTCGAGAACTTGAAATGGGCCATCGCCTTTTGGATGTAGCTTTGTCTTCCGTTTATTAGGAAATCTTTTCTTGCGCATATGCACCCACACCCAATCTTCGGGTTCAAATGAAACAAACTTTCTTCCCTTATTAGCACTAAATGCATATTGTTTATTCTTTTTCTCAATGTGTCGACAGGTCTGTTCATGGATCTTCCTTACCAAATTTGCTTTTTATTCACCATCTGCATTAGATAATTCACTAACAGACAAAGGAAGTAAATCCATAATAGTTAGTGGGTTAGAACCATACATAGTTTCAAATAGTGAAAAACATGTAGAAGAATGAACATTTCTATTGTACGCAAATTCAATAAGGGGCAAGCATTCTTCCCAAGTGCGTAATTTTTACTAATCACAATACGCAACAAAGTAGCAAAAGTATAATTAACAACTTCAGTTTGTCCATTCATTTGTGGATGACAAGTAGTCGAGAACAACAATTTAGTTACTAACTTTACCCACAACACTTTCGAAAAAAAGCTCAAAAATTTGACATCTCTATCACTAATTATGGTCTTTGGAATTCCATGCAATCAAACAACTTCCTTTAAAAACAAATTTGCAATAGGAGATGCATCATTGGTTTTATGACAAGCAATGAAATGAGACATCTTAGAAAACCTATCAATAACCACAAAAATTGAATCTTTACCATGTGTAGACTTAGGCAAACCTAAAATGAAGTCCATATAAATATGTTCCCAAGGTGCACTAGGTATAAGCAATGGTGTGTATAATCTATGAGGCATAACTTTAGATTTAGCTTGTTTAAATTGAATACAATTTGCACAAAGACTTTCTACATCCCTATGCATATGCGGCCAAAAGAAATGCTCATGCAAAATGTTCAATGTTTTCTGTACATCGAAATGGCTCATTAAACCTCCGCTATGAGACTCTCTAATGAATAAGTCACGTAAAGAACAATTTGGAGCATAGAGTCTATTTTTCTTAAACAAAAACCCATTATGGTGATAAAACTTACTGAATGCAGCAGTTTCACAAGCATCATACACATTTCCAAAATTAGTATCGGCAAAATACAAATCCTTGATATACTCAAATCCTAATAACTTACTACTCAGAGGAGAGATTAAAGCATACCTGCGAGATAGTGCATTAGCTACCACATTTTCTTTACCTTGCTTATATTGAATGACATATGGAAATGTCTCAATAAACTTAACCCTTCTTATATACCTCTTATTCAACTTTCCTTGTCCTTTGAGATGCTTCAAGGACTCATGGTCAGTGTGGATGACAAATTCCTTCGACCATAAGTAATGATGCTATGTTTCGAGCGCTCTCACTAAAGCATATAATTCTTTATCATAAGTAGAATAGTTTAGAGTGGCTCCATTCAACTTTTCAAGGACGTTTCTCCGTAATTTTGTTGATTGTTCTACAATCCACACATATTCTCCAACTTCCATCTTTTTTTGGCACTAGTATCACACGAATAGCACATGGACTCACACTCTTCCTGACATGGCCTTTAGCTATAAGCTCTTCCACTTGTCTTTTTAATTCCTTAGTCTCTTCAGGGTTACTGTGATATGCTGGCCTATTAGGCAATGAAACTCCAATCACTAAGTTAATCTGATGCTCAATCCCTCTGATAGGCGGCAAATCTTTTGGAAGTTCCTTTGGAAAAATATTACTATATTCCTGTAAAAGAGATTTAGCAATTGAGGGCAAAGAATCATCAAGGTCAGCAGCACTAAAACAAGTTTCCTTGTACATCAACATCATAAGTGACTTTTTTTCATGATAAGCATCTTTAAAATCTCTTCCTCTCACATGCAATCTCACTTTCTTATCTCTCTTGCACTTAATGTTTCCCTTTCCCCTCTCACTCTCTCTAATTTTTAAATTCTTACTCTCACTCATTTTTCCCTTTTCCCCATTGTGTTTGTTCAGCTAAACTCTCTTTGTTTTTTTTACTCCTCTCGTTGTCTAAGCTTCAACTGATCTTTGTATAATTATTTAGGAGATAATGGCTTAAGTATGACAAGTCTTCCATCTTTAAAAAAAGAATAAGTAGTTAAATAACCATTATGTGAGATCTTATGATCATACTCCCAAGGTTGACCAAAAGCATATGGCCTACTTGCATCGGGATCACATCATATAAAACCTCATGAGAATACTTGCCAATAGTAAATGGCACAATCACCTGTTTAGTCACTTTGACCTCGCCACAATCATTCAATCACTGTAGCCTATACGGCTTCGAGTGTTTCAATAATGACAACCAAAGCTTTTCCACCAGATAAGTGCTAGCAGCATTAGTACAACTACCTCCATCAATAACTAGATTGCATACCTTCCTACCTACATTGCATCTAGTATGAAAAATATTTTCCCTTTATTCGTTTAGAGCATCATATTTAACCTACAAATTTAAAGCTCTCCTTGCAAATAGTAAATCTCTATACTCGGGATATTCTACATCACTTGCATCTTCCAATGGTGGCATTTCTGGATCTGTTTCAACAACCCCATCATCTTTTATGATTATAAATCTCTTGTTAGGACATAGAGAAGCTTTGTGGCCATACCCTTGACATCTGAAACACTTAGTTTTACTGCTGCTGGCCACTAGAGTGGTTTCTTTGTTCTTCTAAAAAATTTCACTCTTTTCTTTAAGGGTGTACTTGTTTTCCTTATATTTTGACATAAACCTATCATCTTTGAATTTTGACGAATTCCTCTCTTCACTACTTCTCTTATAGCTTGATTTCCAAAGCGATCCACCACTATTACTAAATTGAGACTATCTAGCTAATTTTTTTTAAATAAGTTGTTTCTCCACTTTTATGGTAACACTAACCATATCTTCAATCTTCAAACAATGTTGTAGCTCAACTGTGTCAAAAATTTCTCTATTCAGCCCACGTAAGAAGCTAGCCATAGTAGCCTCTCGGTCTTCTACAACATCTACCTTGATCATTGCCATTTCCATTTCTTTATGGAACTCTTCACACTCTTAAACCCTTGTTTTAAGTTTTGGAGTCTTTGATGGAGTTCCCTATAATAATGACAAGGAGCAAATCTTGCTCTCATGACAGCCTTCATTTCATCCCAAGTTCAGATAGGTCTCTTCCTATTTCTTCTTCTATTAATTTGAACCTAATCCTACCAAACTATGGTATAGTTTGTAAATTCTACAATTGCTAATTTGACCTTCTTTTCTTTTAAATAGTGATGACAGTCAAACACAAGCTCCACCTTTCTTTCCCACTCTAAATATTGGTCTGGATTACTTCGACCTTGAAACGAAGGAATCTTCATTTTTATACTGCTCAGGTTTCTATCAACTTCTTCCCTAGCTCTCGGTTCTCTTCTAGGCATGCCACCTTTTCTTTGACCTCTTGTTGCATACTCCCTAGTTTTATATCTATCCCACTCTTCCATGTTTGTTTTAGTTTCAACATCCTCAAATTTAGGTTGGTTGGTCGGTGATAGTTTTGGTCGACCTCGTTTTGGAGCCTCTAAGCATTCTAACATCTCTCCATAGCTTTCAAATGTAAGATTCATTCGGGTCATTTGTTCTTGTAAAGCCTTTAAAGTTATGGCTAGGTCTTTTGAATCCCTTTCGTCACCAGCCTTAAACATTACAAAGTAACAAGAAAAACAAGTGTAATAATGTTAGTTAAAACGAAACCTCACTCATTCCTTTACGTGTTTCACTCAAATAGATGATGATTCACTTGTATTTCACTCTCCTTTTTTGACTTTTTTCTTTTTATGTAAATCACTCTTGCCTGTTACCACTCTTGATTCTTTCCCGAAATTCTTTACCAACCAAAATTCCAGCCAAGTCAAGGATAATCAAATTGAAAGTGACACTCTTACAGAAGAAAAATTGAAGAAATCAAAAGGAAGCAATAAGAGAGTAATGAAAAGCAACACGTACGGGTCAAGAACCAAAAAATTTTAATGGATCGAAGGAGAAATGTTTTAATAGGAATTAGCTTTTCAAAGTTTTGTTGCTTAAGTTTCGAGAATTTCAATATCAATTCAAGTTCAATATAACTTCTAGCAATCTACACAATTTTTTTCTATCAATCACCAAACTTCACAAATTCCAACAAACCTCTTTCGTTAACAACTTACAATCGCAGCAACACTTCAAGATGAACTATCCACAATCTCAGCAAATTATGATCAATGAGTCAAAAAAGCATTTTTTTCAAACTTGTTTTCTCTTTTCTTGGATTTTTTTTCTAAATTTTTGTACAAGAACAATCTTAAAAAAAACTAACTGCAAACTCAACACGAAGTATGAATTGAAATAAAATTACGAAACAAGAACAACGAAGACGACGTTAACAAACGACGATGGAACGATAACAATAAAACAAAGAGCGAAATAAATAGTAGAAGGGAAACAATGACAAAAGTAAATAGAAAATTGAAACAACAAAGAAACAAGAAAAAAAATGAAGAAGATAAGAACAATGGATAGGAACCTGAAATCAAGCCAAAGCTCTAATACCAAATGATGCGGTAGAATTGACTCGATTAGGAACCCCTTGATCGATCGGATCAAAACCCCAACCTAAGAATTCAAAATTATAGAAAGATCCTTTGACATCTTGACCTAAGATTAACAATGCAATCAGAAACCAAAATGCACAAAGATATCAAAAGAACGCCACAAGCAATTCAACTAATCAATTGATAAGTTCGTAAAATCGATTTGCAGAGAATTTTAGGATTAAATCCCTCACAAAGTGACCTAAATATATTCTCAATGTAGTATGAATAGGAAGTGCATAAAACCACCCTTTTAAGTCTAAAAAAAGTGAGCCTAAAAAAATTCTAACTAGGAAAAATGAAAAGTCAATTAGGAATTCGTAATAATTTTCTAACAGAACATTCGTTAGTAAATCGAGCATATCTTGGGCTACAGACCTCTGATTAAGGTGAATCTTATACCGTCGAAAAACTAAGATAAAAATATACAACTTTCATGTTTATTAGTTGACTGATTCGGTCTAAATCAATTTCAGAATTTCGGCCCAATTCAGAACATGTGAATAGAGTTACTGCCTTGATGTTATTATTTGTAACTTGATCTCCAAAGGTCTTTTCTTCATCAACCATGGTACATATAAGCCCACCAAAAGCTTATTAAAGCCTCTTAGCATTAGCATGAGTAATTGGTTCTTTTGGCATGGTTAATGGGTCATCCAATAGTTGATTTGTCTTTCGACTCTCTCTTGCACTCACATCACATGCTCCACTCATCTCGACATTCATGCTTAAAACAGAGATGCTAACAATAAATAATGAAAATGCTTGTGGTTTTGGTATTTGGAGGATGTAGCAGAGCTTGTTATTATTAATTCTTTAGCACAAGGGATGTATTTGCCTCCCTCGATCCCATCTAAAATGAAGATTACCTCTAAGTTGCTCTTTATATACCCACAAATTAGTTTCAACCTTGTGTCACTCAAGCTAAACGAATTCTTGTATGCTAGTTCAATACTGTTATGAGTGCTTGTCAACTCATTAGCTTTTATATTTTACCCTTATTCTATCAAAGCAAAAATGGAATATAATTTTTGATGTGATATTTATTGACAATGTTTAAAATAGAAATTAGTAATCTGAAGGTGCTATTAGAGCCTTTCTCTAGGCACGATGATTGGAAAGAGAGGAAGGTCATTGAGATCAACGAGAATCGGGTTTTCCCTGTTACAGTTATTGCTAGAGGAAAATCCAGTAAATTGGTCATACGATAGCACCATAGCTGCATAATAAGGATTTTGAGGTGGAGATTCTAATTGATCCTCTAGTGGATGATTAGACATTTGATAATCATCAGGGCTCATTAAAAAATTTGAGGAACTTAAATCTTAGATGTAGGCCCTCTATATTGAACACAATCAAAAGAATAATTTGTAATTATTCGTCTTTTATGCTTGAATCCAGATAAACTCTTGAGAGAAAAAGAAGTTCATGTCATCTGCAGTTAGACCTCATCTGATCTCTAATAGACCAAAAGATCGTTCAATCCTTCAAAGCAGTGGACTTACACTATAAGAAATTTGTGGTTTATTGACGAAAAAATCAATAGTAAACTACAGAATTTCGTCAGTAATAATACTTACTGACGAAATCGAATGACAGACAACGACGTTGTTAATACGACCGTAGGTAAATTTAACGATGAACATTTTCTATGCCCTTTCGTCAGTAAAAATGTCGACGGACAATTTATATGCCCTTCCGTCGGTAAAATATACTGAGAGACAGATGAATCTGTTGGTAAACCTTCGTTAAGATAATCGCAAAGGTTTCAATATTGCTGACAGAAGAAGAAGAACAATCAGTAAATATCGACCAATTTATCAACAATTTATGGTATTCCTTCGGTAATAATCAAAGTACTTTTTGTGACAATCTTATGTATTCCGTCGATAATTAAAAGTAAAATTTTTGTTTTTAAAAATCCAGACATTAGATTTTGTTTCATGATCTTATGATAAATACATAATTTCAACATTTATGAATCATCTGTGCATCCTAAATTTATTTGTTTATATATTTAATTTTTTTAAACAAAACAGAAAGTTGATTAATGATATAAAATAATTGATAATAAAAACATTATAATGTACATAATAACTCTTCGTAATTGAAAGCAAATGACTACAACAATCCTAATGTCCTGGTAATCGTGGGTGCTCTGAGGTGTTATCCCTCCCCTTTAACTGCTCCATATTCTGTCTCATCTGAGTCATCTGCTCTATCAATGTCTGCACTGTGGTCTGAACCTTAGTGACTTCATTGGTTTGTGTTAGTCTAGTATACACTGTTGTACTGGACATGAAGGATTGTGAATAACATGTGTTTACAAATGAGCCTAGTCCGAATATCCTTACATGATGGTCCCTACCACCCACAGTATCAAGATACATCTGAGTCTCATCAACAGGTTGTTCCTCCTCAGACTGTTGCCGAATGACATGTTGTATTTGGCCCTATTAGGAAGCAATGTTTACATTAGTAAGGAATTATTATTAAAAAATAATAATAATGGATTAATTTCACATACATTCAGTTCTTCACATCGGCTATTAAAGAATGTTACACTATCATACTTCTTCGTGTGAGTGTGCAAAAACACCTGAGTAGGTGCAGGCCTCATGCCTATAGACTTTTCCTGCATATTTAATCTAAATTGTTAGATGTGAACTACATTTGATAAAAATTTCGACAGAGTTTTCTCTATTTTTATGATATTCCCTATTGAACAAATAAAATCATTCAACATAATCATATATGGAACTAGACATTTATATCATTATCATTATCTATAATAAAAGTAAAACATTTACAATATAAGTGTGAAGTTTAGATACTTACAAGTCTCCATGCATGCCTGTGGGGGGTTATTGATCCTTCCGTATGTACAGGAAGACTCTTTCCCCCCAAGACTTCACGTCTATTGGTAGAGTTACGGCCTGAGATGGACATTGCCTCAGGTGATATCCAATAATCTTGCCAACGACTCCATGTTTGCTTTGAAATATAAGACAGTTGTACACCAGCCTTGTGTATCGCACCAATAAAGTTGCGATAATGTGTACGAGCTGGCCTCTCTCATATTTTATGTATGATGGCGTCGAAACTAGAATCCTAGAAAAATTCTTTATGAAATAAGAAGAAAAAAGTTAAACTACTATAATGTAATAATATGTATCTAATTAGTGTATATAAATCAATATAAAAAGAAAATAAATCTTTATAGTACCTCAAACTCCTGAAAGTAAAATCCCTTTGTGTCCTGACAAATATTCTTCCACACATAGCCCTTAGAATCAATCATTTTCTTAAATTTAAAAATCATATTTCTGAAACACGGTCTAGATAGAACTAACCTAATATAAGAAGTAATTTTATACAATGAAAAACTGATAAACCTATATCTTAATTAAAAACAAATAGTTATTAATATGATTTCACTTATAGACTATTGATGATTATTAAGTACTTTCTTCCATCAGGTCCCTCAACTCCAGGCTGGCGGACGTCTCCTCCATCCCATAAAGCGGTATTGGATGATATATGAGTTGGGGATAGGCATGGTATAGCATGATGAGTAGTAGGTGATGCCTCATTTGTAACTGTAGGCCTTAAAAGGGGAGGAGGTGAGTCAGTGCGAGTTGCAGACTGTGACGATCCACCTTCATAGTAAGTACCTCCAAACATGCTTCTAAACCTGGGCCACATTAACTCATGCTATCTCTTTGGTCCCATATTTTTACCTGAAATTCATTGTTTATTGAATTATCTATAAATATAAAAATTTGAATTCAATATTTTACACAATATATGGAAAAGGAAATAAGGCGATTTGTTGAATATCATATTCAAATAAAAATGACGAAAATGACGGTTAACAATTGTTAAAGTCACAGAATAAGAATAATAACAGCCTACATAGAATAGAACGCAGGTTTACCTCTAACAAGTAGGGAGGTTGTTTGACAAATTCTTACAATTATAACAATAAATCAACTTTAAAGCTGAGTCTAGTGTTTGAATCGATAAATCACAATGATATAATTGTTTTGTTTGATTCCACATAACATGGGAGTTGATAAAGGTAAATGAGTCCTCGATGTCTAGATTCTCGAGAAGGGTCCTCGCATGTTCAAATGCACCAATTGAAACGATGATACTTCTTCCCTCAGGTGTAGGCTTTTGAACACCTTCTTGTAATAGTGTTTTCACTATAGCTAAACTTGTAGAGGATATAGTGAATGAGTCGCCACTCTTAGTATGGAAGACTAACTTTCCAGATGAACTAGTAGCAGGAACAGATTTACCTAAAACACAATTAGTATAAAACTTTCATAATGTCATATTAGAAAACTGTTAAATGAAACAAAACTGGAAATTAATGCATACATGAATGTCTGACGAGGTT
This sequence comes from Erythroxylum havanense, assembly GCA_024752395.1. NCBI lineage: Eukaryota > Viridiplantae > Streptophyta > Magnoliopsida > Malpighiales > Erythroxylaceae > Erythroxylum > Erythroxylum havanense. The sequence goes on from JANTNU010000008.1 coordinate 36,106,637, forward strand.
TGTGGAATTGATGAATTTTCCAAAAGAACCAATCTCCCTAATCCTTTATAGACCATTGTGACATCGCTCTCGTCTCTATCAGAATACACGTCATCTGCGAGATTCAAGGAATCTTAAAACAACATGTAGTATAGAACATCAAATGTGAATATATAATAACTTCATCAAAGGAAATGAGATGTACATAATAAGGAAAGAGGCGTTGTCCAGATCATACTAAACACCTTGAAGTAAAAGATCAGCCGTGGAAGGAAAACGATCCTTAATGTATGAAATGGCGATTTTCCTACATTCCTTATTCCTTGGGTTGGGACAATTTTGCCACATTCCTCCCAACGGAAGGAATTGCTAACATTTGGAACCAGTCGCCATGTCGACATTCCTTGAATAAGATTTTGAATAAAATACTTTACATAATATACTAAAAAGGAAATAATTTATATGTTAATTAAAAATTCAATTACAAACACAAATTAATCGCTATTATAACTTGATTGCAAATTACAATCATCTTCTTCTTTGGAAAAATAGGAATCAAACTCCGGCTCCTCTTCAAATCTCTAACCCTCGTTATCCTCTCCAAATGAAATTTAAACATACTTGTTAAATGTATCATTCACAGATTCATTATCGTCATATGTGACAGATGCATTTATAAAAGTGATATCTTCCTGAAACACTTCACTTTCAATTCTGTACCCACCTTTTCCATGTGATTCAAAAACACCTATAGGTTTAACTTTGCAAACCGCTAACTAGTTTATCCTATCTCATCGTAAGCTTGGAAAAGGGACATAACATACCTATTTTGCTTACATTATCAACACGAAAGGTTCAAATTATCTCAATCTTCTTCGGTAGTTGATTTCAACTAGATTGTATCGGCTATGTACTTTTGTTTTAGCATTTGGAGTTGGGTCATACTAGTCATATTTAAATATCATACATCGTTTAATTGGCAAAGCAGGGTGCTTAACTTTATGTATTTCAATAATTTTACTATAGTAATCCATCAATTCTCCCTGTATGGATACTCCACTATTTATTGATGTCCATGATATTTTGTATGGTATTTTTATCCATTCATGAAATATGTCGAATACAATTTAATAGTTCGCAGAGGTCCCTTTGCAAGATCACAAATGAACTTGTTCTCTATTGGATTTTTTTAGGCCTATATAAAAGAAATTGTCATATGAAAGAGTATAATATCATAAGAACACTTAAATATGGTATTGAACTATAAGAATATTTGTAAGTGAAAACTTACATATCTCTTAAACCATCAAGGAAAGTTTCTTCCAACTTTTTTATTTATATCATCATGTGTGTTATCTGACAGTATCTCGCATAACAATGCCTCATATAATCTAAATGCATTATTATGTATTTCAGTAATAAACAACACAGAATTTTAAAGGAAGAAATAATCATGTTCAACTTACTGCACAAAAGATAGAACCTCTTGACAGTTCAATAAAATGTAACCATATATAGCCCTAATTATTTTATCTATTAACATTCTTCTTATTACACGTCCATTTATTCATCTAGGATATGTGAAAATGGACAAGTTACCATCAACATCACTCGTTCCTCCCTCATCGTCATTATGAGGAACTTTTCTTTCTCTTATGTGAACATGCAGCTCAAAATAATGTCCGCAAAATGTACTAGCTTCCTCCACTAAATAAGCATTACATATCGAACCTTCAACACTAGCCTTATTTTTGACATTTTTTTCAAGTGATGCAAATACCTATATTAGAAAAAAATGGTTATTACAATTTTGTAGTTAAAACATGGTAATATGGTTATTGCAATAATTTTTGTTGAGTTACCTCTCAAATAGATACATCCATTGATATTGAATTGGACCAGTTAGTTTTGCCTCGTGTGCTAAATGCACAGGTAAATGCTCCATACAGTAAAAGAAGCTTGGAAGAAAAATCCCTCTTACCTTGCACAAAATTTCTGAATTTTTTTTCTAGTTTTTCCATTTCAGCAAACTTGGTGTGAGATGATGTTAAACTTTTGAAAACAAACTTAATTCTATTATTACTTCCTAAACCTTATTCAGTAGCAACTATCGAAATGCTATTGGAATTAGCCTTTGCATAAACACATGACATCATGACTTTTTATCCCAAATAATTTGTAATTCCTCAAGTCCACACACTTAGCGAATTTTGAAATAAAATCATCAGAAAACTTTATACTTTTCAACCATTCACACAAAAGCTCCTTTTGTTTTTTGTCCAAAGTGTAACATGCTTTCGGATATTTACAATGTGAAGATCTTTATGTAACTCATTCCTTCTACAAAAAAGTTATAAATCAACTCGTGATTTTACATTCTCTTTTGTCCTCCCTTCAATGTTCATAATGGTATTGAACAAATTGTCAAAAATAATTTTTTTCTATATGCATCATATCTAGATTATGACGTATCAAATTAGTTTTTCAATATGGAAAATCCAAAAGATGCTTCGTTTGCTCTAACCAAAGTTTTGACTAATGCTTATATTTACTTCATCAGTTTCAAATTCTGTTACTTTCAGCAAGCCTAATTCTTCAATCTCTTGCAAAACTCTTCACCAGCTTTGAGAGGAGGAGGGGGTGTTTTTATCATCATATTCTTAATGAACTTTTGTTTATTTCATCTAAATGGATGATCTGGAGGCAAAATTTTCTGTGATTGTCAAACCAACATATTTTTCCCCCGTTTGGAAGATAAAAGGCATCAGAATCATTGCCATAGTAAGGACAAACCAATTTCCAACTGTGCTCCATCAGATAACATGGCAAATGCTAAAAAACCACTAATGGTCTACATCAAAGCCACTCTCAATACAAAATTCTGTTTCAGAGAGACATTATATGTTTGAATACCATATTCCTAAAGATGTTACAATTCACATATCAATGGTTGTAAGAAAATATCAATTTTATGCTTCAGATTTGTAGGCCCTGGCACTATCACTGTCAAGAACATATATACCTCTTTCATACACATCTAAGGAGGCAAATTATAAGGAGTAATTATGATTGGCCATGATGAATATTGTTGATCGGATTGACCAAAAGGTTAGAATCCATCTGTCAACAATCCGAACCTAACATTTTGACATTCAACTACAAACTCAAGATGGGTGTTATTGAAATGTTTCTATGTCAGTGCATCTGATGGATGACTCATTAGTCCATCTTCGTGTTCATGTTCAACATGCTATTTCATGTGAGATGCAGTAACATCAGAAGCATATAGTCTTTGAAGTCTCGAAATTAGTAGGAAATAATACATCCACTTCTATGGTACTAATTTCTGTTTCATTGAACGCTTTCTAGGCTTAAACCTAGATTGACCATAAAATTTACACTCTTATAATTCCACATCATCTCCCTAATACAACATACATCCTAATTTACAACGATCAATCTTTTCAATAGGCAAAGCAAGACCCCTAATAAGTTTCTTCACATTGTAAAAACTATCAATCATTATATGATCAGGAGGCAATGATTCATTGTACCATTCAAGAATTTTATCAAAACTACGGTCCAAAATATGCCGTTCAGACTTTATGTTCAATATTTGAGCAATTGAAGACAATTGGGTCATTGTCTCACAATTTGGTCACAATTCTCAATCAACTGGCTGTAGTAATTCAAAAAAAATATTTGCTTGTGGGTTAGGTTCTTTTTCAAGATTTTTCCTATTTTCCTCAAAGGTATAACCGGCCCCATCATAAACCATTTGTATGTATAGATTTTCAGTACCATCCATATAATTTGTCTAAATCCAATCCCCCCTTCATACTGATTTAAGTTGACAGAAGATTGTACTTCTTTACCCCTTGAGGTTCTAGAAATCAACTGTTCCCCATCTCATGTCCACTCAAAATAATTAGGGACCAACCCTTTTCTAAGCAAATGCTGATTAACTTCATCAATAGTAAGTAAACATTTGTGTTTGCACTTTTTTTCATGGACATATGATTATATGCAATTTGGGAACATGCATGATGAATAAAAGCTTCAACTCTAACCATCAGGGGTTAATCGTTTATACATCCAAGATCTATCCCAGAAACTCATTTCTAGAAAAATGTTAATTTAAAACAGTGAATCCATAGTTAGTATCATTCCTATTAGCCAAAGATTACAAAACATCTAAAATAAGACAAGTGAATCAAGACAATAAGTTCTCGTTGTGACTCCTAGGTCCTCGTATTTTTCACCGATAAGCCTCATAGGTGCTCCATCACGGGTTATGGGTTAAAGTTTATGGGCTGAGATCTAAAATATTTGTAAAATTAAGATCGAACATATATTTTTATAATCATATATGTTAGAAGATAATTAATGTTAAAAGTGCCAAATACAATAAGTATTAATAAAAATATGAATACTTATTTTAATAAATTATTTAACATATAAAATTTTAAAAAGATACATGTGCAAAATTGCACATGAAAAGTAAAGAGAAGCTAATCAATTCAGAGAGCATCAATGAAATTTCTTAGATGTCATATTAAGGTAATTAAAACTATAATATAAGTCAAACTCATCCTATATTAATTCAATGATAAACCAAAGTTCATATCACAAACAAGTTTGACATCGTGCAGGCTATATCAATTAAAAATGCAGGATGTTCAGATGGGAAGTTCAAACCACAAACAAACACCCAAAGTAAAACAAGTTCACAAAAACGTAGTAAAAAAATAAAATCACATACCTCAACTGACACGCAGAACGATCTTCTTAAAGTAGGTGAAGGATGATGAGGATGACGGACCAACTCTGAAAAATATAGAAACTAATACAATTGTCATTAAAATGTGTGAAATATCATTGTTGACATTGTCAAAAATATGTTCAAATAAATGTCATTTGAATACCTACTAAAGCTTTTCTTCAACATCCTTCAAAATATAAATACTGCCAATAAATTAGTTCCTACAATCAAGAATAAAATTGTTCACAGTTTAGAAAGCAGGATATATTAAACCAATCGCCATGAAATATTATAATCAGTCAAGGTCATGCATGATCCATACTGAAATAATTCATTAATCATTATTATCTTTGCATATAAGTCTTCTCATCTGCACTAGCTTAGAAATTTGGTTAAGAGTATAAAGAAGATGATGACAAACTTTACTTAAACTAAGAAAAGAGCATTAAGCATCAAAGGCAAAAGCTAATTGGTGAGAAGTATGTTCTCTAAAAGTTGAGAGAGATCTAAGAATCAAATCTGTCAATATAACTTCTCTTTTAGTCTTCATATATGGCGTCGTGTTCCTATTTAATATGTCAAATTATTGATCACATTTTACAACCAACCCAAAATTTCCTAAGTTCTAGGGAGGAATTCTAAAAAAATGTGGGCTTTGAAAAACTTAGAGAATCCTTATTCCTATAGTTATAGAATTCCTTGAGAATAAGACTATCACTTAATACGAAGGAGCTCTATTTTTATTTTAAAACGATGATGTCACATTTTAAGAGGAGCCTATTGAAAATTTGGAAGAGTCTACCCTATAAAATGGACATCCCCCTTTTGAAAGAATGGTCATTCTTACAATAAAAATACGCTTCTATATCCACCAATAACTACAACTCAATTTGGGTCTCCAAATCATATGTCTATTCTCAATTGAGTCCACATTTACATCCCAAAATCTATAATAATCCTCTTCACAATTCAAGGATACCAATTTCTAACCCATACACCCTCATTTATAGACAATACATCAAAATATTCCCAATTCTAATCAACAATTGTTGGACCCCGTTTCCAGAGTCCAACATTCAGAGTCCTAAACCTTGAGCTTATTACCCTATAGGGTCATGATTAACAATTCCCAAAGGTGGTGTGAACACATCAATCAAACTCCATAATCTCAAGTTGATCTCATCAAGGGAATCGTTGCTCTAAGTCTTTAATTTGTGTTGAAACAAGAATCATCTCCATCGGGGTTTACACCTCAAGATATACTTGATGAGCTAAAACGTGCTCATGCCCCCAAGCATGCTCTCCCAAACGACCCCTCACTTATTCTAATGCAAATTTCCCAAAAGCACCCCAAAAGACAAACATTTTCATAGAGAGACATTACAAAAAGTTAGGAATCTATTGCTTCAAGATTCACTTCGTTTGGGGGTCGTATGGGGAAGTTATACCCGAAGAAATCGAACATACTTATATTATCAATCAAATTGTATCTATCTTGGAAAAAATGCCATAACTTTTGATACCCATTTCAGACGGACTTAATTTTTTATCTTTTTTGAAAGATACCTTCAAGATATACAACTCTCATGAAGACCTCAAAGACCAATTCCAACTTTTGAAGGGCGGAAAAGAAAGCAGATGATGATGACGTCATTTTGAGACGATGATGTGTCATCAGACGATACAGATTTGGGAAAATCTCTATACCTTTCCTTAAAAACATCATATTAAGGCGTTATTTATATGGTTGGAAAGAAGACTTCAAGATATACAACTCTCATGAAGGCCTAAAAGACCAATTTCAACGCTTGAAGGGTG
>JANTNU010000008.1:36335106-36349078 GCA_024752395.1 Erythroxylum havanense
TTATATTATGTCATCGCCGCGGTGAATTAATGTTGTTAATTCGTCGCGGTGGGCGTGAAGGAGGTCGCCGCGGCGAGCCCCGAAAGGCCACGTCGCAGCGAGGAAATTCTGGGACGCCGCGGCGAGGGTTCTGTCGCCGCGGCGAGCCCTGTTTTCTGAATGGATGTAGTTTGGTTTTTGAATCATAACTTTTGATGTAGAACTCCAATTAGGGTGATTCTTAATTCCTTATAAACTAGAGAAATAGGTCTACAATTGATATGAAGATTGAAAGTTTGAATTTTAATGAGTAAGATCCCAAATATTGCATGGAAATTAAGGATAGGTTTTTATTTCAATCTAAGGGGTCGATGCATGATAATTAGGGGTATAATTGGGAGAATTCTGAGATAAATGTAAAGTTCTTGAAGTTATTAATAAGTGAGCTTGATCTAGTTCAAGATGATATTGGTTTCGAGGTCTTCTTAAGAATATCCTAGTGGGCATGATTTGGTAAATTGACCGAATGTTAGGAATGAGACTTGTGGAGTTCCTTAATATGCTATTGAAATCACATGTGTCACTTGATGAAATGGGAGAAACTGACTAAAGGAATAGAAATTTGGTTTGAAATCTTTCTTAAGAATTTAAGGATATGGTTTTAATATGATAGTATATATAGAATGAAAAGTTGTTTCAAGGAAAAAGATAGTGAAATTGGAATTTAGCGCCGGGATTGTCATGAATAGGCATTGTACATTCTTGCATTTCAACATGTGCATTTGTGAACCTTTCTGATTGTACAATTAGTAATGTGGGATTGCTTTGACTGTTATAGAGGCACCGTTGGATTGCCATTCCACGGATATTGCTGGGACTTCCAGGCAGTAGCTCGGAAGTTACAGGTGAGTAACCTAGTTGGTTCCTCAATTTTTGGTTTGTTAACTATTCTGTACTTAGAATTTTGTGGCATTAATGATGGGTTTATCTGAATTAATTGTTTGTGACTTCGGACCGAAGGTCCGAGGGATTTAGTGAATGTGATAAGTTGCTACTGTATGATACGATTGAGAACGTTTTGTCTGATAATGATGAATGGGTTCTGAGGGAAATGTGATTTTTGTAATATTGTCATAAATGAATTTTCTTAAACGAATGATTAATAATGGTTGTGACTGGAGCTGCCACTGAGAGCTATAAGCTCGACGACTGGAAATAGATTTGTGAATTGAAAATAGAATAGTGCATACCCAGAGAGCTCTCCTATTCCTAAGTCGCGTGGGAAGTAGTGCATACCCAAAGGGCTCTCCTACCTCTAAGATGCATTTACTATTTAATGCGCCCGAAAAGGGACAGTATAGAGCTATAAGCTCACCGATCAATGCTCCCAAATTGGGACAATGCAGGCGCTCAGTCACAACTCAGAATAATAATGGAAAATAATGAGAAAATGTCTGTTATTCATGTATTCTGTGTTGAATTGGTTTCTGGTTTAGGATAGAGGCTATATGCCTTACATTTGTGTGTTACTGCTTTATCATCTTCTTTGTAATGAATATACTGTTATGAAAATTCTGTAATTTGCTTTGTGATAATCTGTACGCCTTTGGCGTAATGCATGAATTGAGTGAACCATCGATGATGGTTTCTCATTGAGTTCAACTCACCCAAAATTGCAATCTATTTTTCAGGATTTAGAGAGTAGACTCCTAGCTCCAGCGATAGACTTTTCCTGCCGTGTGGATCGTGTTGGCATCAAAGGTCATGACACACAGGTCGGTCAGCTGGGATTGATTTTGGGGATGACCTAGTTTAGACTTTTGTATCAGTTTCCTTTTTGGGAGTAATGTTTATAGACAGTGGAAAACTGATAGACTTGTACATTTCTGTTTTGATGATATGAAATGAGAAAGCTTTTGGATTTTAAAATATCATGATTTTTATATTATGAATTTATTATAGGATGCCATGAGAGTACTGTAGTGACTATTTGTTAGTAGCTCTCCCTTATTGTGGGATATGCGTTGGAATGACCCACGGGCGTCCCGGTGCGTACCCTGCAATAAGGGGGCGCTATAGTTAAGGAAATGAGTAATTCCACTGGTGAAAGTCCTTTGAAGGAGTCACTCGACTAAGGAAGCAACCTAGGAAATGGAAGATCATAAAAGGAGACAATATCTCCACCTGTTTGAACAATCAAGTAAGAATTTTGAGGATAAAATTTCTTTTAGGAGAGAAGAATTGTAACATCCCATTACCCATGTTAAGGCTCGAATAGTGTATATATGAGTTTAGTGAGAAGTTGATGCATTTCATGTTCATGCATAATTTGGCATAAACATACACTTCAATATTGAATTTTTGCACATTAAAATGATTGTAAATGCATTCATTGATATTTTTTTAGTATAACTGAGTTATAAATGTGATTATATTGAGAATTGTGGTTTTTATGTATTGAAAATTGATTTTGAGAGTATATATATTGATTTAGAATTTTTGGTAAAATTTAGGAAATTTTTAAAAATTTTGGATATTTTTGGACTAGGAAAAATGCCAAGTAGCAAGACAATTGATGAATAGTAGTAGAATTAATTGTCAAATGACAGTGGAAATTATGATAAATGACTTTGGGATTTAATGACTTATGTCATTAAAATTGAGAGACAATTGGAGTAGAAATTGGAGACAATTGGACTAGTTAAATAAGAGAAAACAAGTGAGACCGTAGGAAGTGGATATGTTTCCACCACTGATGACACTCTCTTCTAAGTTAAAGACCAACTTCAATTTTAATTATCTTTCACTTTATTCATTTTCTCTCAACTTTTGTTATTTTCGTTCTTCTTCTTATCCGTTCACGATATTTTATTACCAACCCTATTCTTCATTTTGAGTTGCCATCATCTTTCACTTGCCAATTCCACCATGTTATCTCCATCATCTTACCACTAGAAAACCTAACCTACTTCACCTCCATGTTGATGACCTTAAAATGTATGGAAAGCTAGGTTTCTTGGAAAATTTTAAAGAAACTTTGAGTAAATCAAGTAAGTATCATGTTAATCCTTATGAGTTGTTGGTATATGAATCAAATATGGTGATTAGTTGACATTAAATGATTATGAAAAAAATTGTCATTTTTCATAAACGCCGTGAATACAAGATGAAAATATTGATGTGTTGTTTTTATGTGTTTGATGATCAATATGTCTTAAAATGGTGATGAAATGATTTTTGAATTTGAAAGATTAATAAAAATGTATGAAAAAAATGCAACAGAAAAATGAAGAAATGTAGAAAAAGGAAAGAAATGTAGAAAATGATGAATGTGTGTGAACGATGTTCAATTTTAGATGTTTGTTTTTAATCATGGATTTTGATTTGTTTTGAAAGTGTTGAGCTGAAATGAGAGTTAGAATAAAAAAATAATGGATATAATTTAGAAATGTTAGATTTAGCAAAGGAGAGGAAGAAGAGAAGAAGAAATTCTACAGTTTCGGATGAATAAGGAGTGCTAAAATTTCCTAACTGGAATAATTTCACTAAACAGTCAACAGTATTTTGACCATATCTTGATCTGTAGATTTCCAAATAAAATTATTTTTATCTAGATGAAACTAGAGACATACAGCTACAATATTTAAGAGAAATTGATTTTGAATTCTATCATTAAGGGTCATGAAATTTAGCTTGAAGTTTAGTTTTGGCTTTGGCTGCAGTACTACCTGTGACAGAAATCATGTCTTCACAAAAGTTGTAGCTTATTCTCTTAGACTTCCATTGGTACAAAGTTTGTAATTTTTGGATAATGGAATTGAGTTATATGAGTTGTACAGTTTTGGGTGCCTGATCATGCATCGGCTAAAATTTTGAATGTGTTCAGTCTGAAGTATTTTGAGTATAACTTTAGGAATACTGAACTAAATTGTATGATCTTGATCTCTTTACAAACTTAAGACATTGGAGAACAATTTTATAGAAGGAAGTATGCAAAATTACTCCATTTTCCTTGTCATAATTATCAGGCAATGTGGACCCTAAAGTTTGCTTTTAAAAAACATCTGGAATGATCAAATGAGTTATGAAATTATATTCAAATTGTTTTATGAAGGTACAAACCTTAAGTAAAAATTATACTTATATGAGTGTTAAATGATTATGTGACAAGAATAATGGAAAGATACCGGAGATTTTCATTGAACATGCTTTGTACTTAATCCATTTCTATACATATGTGCATAAATGTGTATGAATATAATTGTGCAAATTTGTGATATGTGTAAATGTATATTTTGCATGATATAGAGAAGCATTTGGAACGTCAACATCTAGACATTATCAAGACTTCAACGCAATAGCTTTTGGAGTAATCTTTGAGTCAACCTAGTTGTGTACTATCAACTATATATGTGTTTCTGCTTAAGTTATTTTGTGATATTGACATATTTTTGATATTGATGATTCCAGAAAATTGAATGTCCAAGGAATTATTATTCGGGAATGTATAGAAAGTTCTCCTTGTATATGAATGTGAAGAAATAAGTGTTACTCAACATGATTATTGAATGTCAGACCAAGGTTCAATGATAACTGTGAATGAGACTATGAATGTGATTGACTAAAACAATGATTAATTGAAACGGTGATTGATTGAATATGTGTGATGCATTTCATTACATGAATGCATGATCAGATAATGAGAATTGTGAATTGAGTAGCCACCAAAAATGAGCTTAAAGATCAGAATGTGATTAAGAGTTGAAGGCTCGCTATATATAATGAGCCCTGTATTCCCAATGGATAAGGGATAGTATCAATGAGCCCAATATCCACAATGGATACGAGACAATTTAGGCACTCAATCAATCACAACAACTTAATAATCAAAAGTGAGTCTCACGATCATTACATATACATTCAATACGTGTGTTTGACTGACTAAAATATATTGTGGACATGTATTTGAATGAGAGTGGTTATGTGATGTAAATGATATGTGATGTTATATGCTAAATGAAAAGATGTGAATTAAGTGTTTACATGTGTTGATCTATTGTATGAATTAAGTGTACCATCAAGGATGGTTACCTCATTAAGTTCGTAAAACTCATAAAAATTGCAATGCTGATTTATTAGGACCAAGAGAGGACATTAGCGATAAAGAGACTCTACAAGAAGCATAATTCTTATACTTTTGGGAAGAAGAAATGGTTCAAAGGTCGGTCAGCTGAGACTAAAGGATTAAATCAAAATTTTTGTATAATTCCTCTTTCTTGTAGTGTGTTTTGCATTAGGTTTTGGATGATGTACATATTTGGATGGTTTGTAAAGCTACATTGTACATATTCAGTTTTTATGAAATAAAAGGAGGAATTCAACCAGTTTTAAAATATTGTGATGTTTATGTTTTTATATGATGATACCATGATTAAGTTAGTAATGTGAGTGTTCTAACATGCCACCTTTGCGGGGTATGTATTCAGATATCACTCAGGATGTCTGGTACGTGTCTCATGAGAGTGGGGTGTTACGTTTAGTATTAGAGCATAGTTTTCCATCAATAGGGACAGAATAAACATATAGACATGAAACTCATGAGAAATACAAGTAGTGAATGAAGTTATTGTTTATTATAGGTCATCTGACGTAACTGATCAGGAAGGAAAATCAACTGACCTAGGATCGACACGAACCAGTAGAGAGTCTTCTGTAACTTGTCCTTAACGGATGCCTCTTACAATTATCGAGAGAAGGGAAAGGAGATAATGACAAGCTACGAAAGTAGGGAGCTGTGGACTTCTATAGAAGTATAGAATCTGCGGAGATCGAGGGATGGCTAGAGAGAACTGAGAGGATCTTTGACCAGATGGACTGCAAGTCAGATGAGAAGTTTGACTATACAATTTCTTTATTGCAAGGCTTAGGATATCAATGGTGGAAGACTATTCCAAGTAGTACCACTAGGCCTTGTAACCTGAAGTGGGAAGATTTTCTGAGGGTCTTCAGGGAGAATTATATGCCCAAGATCTATCTGGACAGAAAGATGAAGGAATTTATGGATCTGAAACAAGGCAGAATGTCTTTGATAGATTATAAGATCTGGTTTGACGAACTGATGTGGTACTGCCTTGATTCCTACTGAGGAAGACAAGGCAGGAGATTTGAAGGTGGGTTGAATATGGAAATTCGGACAAGGCTAGCAATCACCAATTTGAGCAATTTTTCTAAGTTTAGAGCAGCCTTGATCGAAATGGAGCAATTTTTGAGAGATGATCAGGGAGAACATAAATCAAAGTCTAGAATGAAGAGGCCTAATGAATCTTAGGGTAGTTCTGGTAGAAGGTTTAGTAAAAGCCAGAGCAGATCCTTTTGACCACTGTCTAGATCAAAATAGTCAGGGGGAGTCCTTCTGTTAAGACTGAGGTGCGGAGCAATCAGCCGCAGTCTCAAGCCCAAGTGCATGCGATGACTAGACTGGAGGCTTAGGATTCTTCAGATGTCATTATAGGTGTGTTCCTTATTTTTGCTTTTGAAGCATTTGCATTGCTAGATCATGGATCTATGCATTTTTTTATCACCTTGTATCTGGCATCTAGGTTGTATTGTAATAGAGAGTTGTTGTAATATGGATTAGAGGTGAATACTATTATTGGCAGTACTAAAGTAATAGGAGGAGTCTGCAATGAGTGTTTGATTAGAATTGATTAGGCAGAATTGGAGGTAGACTTGATTATATTACAGTTAAGGGAGATTGAGATTATTCTAGGCACCGATTGGTTCACTACTCATAGGGCTATCAGGAACTGCTACACTAAAGAAGTGATATTAGAATCTCCTAATTAGTTGAGACCAATTTTTGGGGTGTTAGTCAAGTAGTGCCAGTCAGAATGATCTCACTTATGAGTGCTTTGAGGTTGATGCAAGGAGGATGTGAGGCTTGTTTAGCCCACATCATTGATACTCGAGCTCAGCAGAGTGTGTAAGATACTCCTGTTGTTAGGGAATTCTCAGATGTATTTCCCGTTGAGCTATTTGGTTTATCTCCAGATCTGGAGGTGGAGTTCACAATCGACTCAATTCCGATTGCTGCTCCTATATCTATTTCTCTATATAGGATGGAACCTTTGGAACTAAAGGAGTTGAAGGCACAATTGCAAGAGTTTCTGGAAAAGGGTTTCATTAGACCCAATTTTTCACCTTGGGGAGCTCCAATATTATTTGTGAAAAAGAAAGATGGCATTCTAAGATTGTGCATCGATTATAGGCAACTGAATCGGATAATAGTGAAGAAAAAGTACTCGTTCCCTAGAATTGATGACTTGTTTGATCCGTCACAGGGAGCTCAAGTGTTCACTATTGGGGTGTTATCTGTTAAAGATAGTAAAGCTGATGTACTAAAAAGTGTGTTCAAGTACAGGTATGATTATTTTGAGTTCTTAATGATGCCATTTAGGTTAACTAATTCCTAGCTGCATTTATTAATTTGATGAATAAAGTTTTTTAGCCCTAGGTAGATCGATTTGTTATTGTGTTTATTGATGACATCTTAGTATATTCAAAGAATAGAGAAGAACATGCTGAGCATTTGAGAGTGATCTTACAAATTATGAGGGAGAAACAGTTGTATGCCAAATTCAGTATGTATGAATTTTAGCTAGATCAAGTAGTATTTCTAGGTCATATAGTAACTGGACTAGGCATACAAGTAGATCCTAAGAAGGTTGAGGCTGTGATGAAGTGGAAGCTTCAAAGAATATATCATAAATCTGTAGTTTCCTTGGGTTGGTTAGATATAACTAGAGGTTTGTCGAGGGGTTCTTATTAATCTCAACCTCTCTGACGAAACTTCTGAGGAAGAATGTAATATTCGGATGGAATGACAATTATTAGAAGAGCTTTGAGGAGTTGAAACATCGGTTAACTACAACATTGGAGTTAACTATTCCATTGGGAATTGGAGGTTATGTAGTATACAATGATGCTTCTTATCAAGGACTGGGATGTGTGTTGACGTATAATGGAAAGATGATAGCCTATAAGAGCTTTGAGGAGTTGAAACATCAGTTGACTACAACACTAGAGTTAACTATTCAATTGGGAATTGGAGAATATATAGTATACAACGATGCTTCACATCAAGGACTGGGATGTGTGTTGATGTAGTATGGAAAAGTGATAGTCTATACATTGAGATAATTAAGGTCTTATAAGATTAACTATCCGGTACATGATTTAGGGCTTACTGTAGTTGTTTTTGCTCTATTGATAAGGAGACATTATTTATATGGAGAGACATTCTAGATATACACTGATCATAAGAGTTTGAGATATCTATTGAGTCAGAAATAATTAAATATGAGACAGAGGAGATGGGTAGAGTTATTGAAAGACTATGATTGCACAATTGAGTATCATCTAGGGAAAGCTAATATGGTGGCTGATGCTTTGAGTGGAAAATCGAATAACAGCATAGCTCAGATTCAGTTATCGAGATTACTAAACTTAATTGATTTGAGAGCTTTGAATGTGGAGCTAAATATGGAGCATAATGAGACGTTGATTGCTACATTGAAGCTGAGACTGATGTTACATGATAGGATTAGGAAAGTCTAGAATAAAAATCCTGAAATTGTAAAGCTCATTCAAAAATTGAAACTGAAACTGAATTTTGAGTTTATACTGAGGGATGAGATTTCGTGGCTAAAGTAGAGGTTGTGTATTCATTTTGGTACCACCAAGATGTATAACATGCTGAAGCAACATTTCTGGTGGCTTAGAATGAAGAAGTAAGTAGCGAAGCGTGTTTCTAAATGTTAGTATGCAAGCAGATGAAAGATGAGCATCAGGCTCTAGTTGGAAAGTTACATTCATTGCCTATTCCAGAGTAGAAATGGGAATGAAACATTATGGATTTCATTATGGGATTGCCAAGGACTCCGAGGCATAACGAAGTTATATGGGTTATAGTGGACCAATTGACTAAGTCGACCCATTTCTTACTAGTGAGAGAGAATAACTCACTAGCCTAGTTAGCCTGGAGGTAAGTGAATGAGGTGGTTAGCCGTGTGGGTTTACTTGATATGTAAAATAAATCATGCATCACGTTAGTTATCAGTAAGTGTTTATACAATGAGGATGAGTATTTTTTTGAAACGGGAGTATGGATTTTGGGTATACTGTATGTGTTATTCTGCATATTTAATGATTATTATGTTATAAGATAGTATTGAAATGACTTTTGAGTTGAAAGATTAGTGAAACCATGCATAAATTAGTGCAGAAAATTTCTGGAGAAAAGTTGATGTATTCTCTGTTTCTGTTGATGTCTTCATCGTTATACGTGAATATTTCGAGTGTTTTAAAAAATAAACACTAAGGAGTTTAGAGATAAGAGATAGGTGTAAGATGATGTCCAAATATGAGTAATGAATGATTAAATTGAAAGTTGAGAAGAAAATGAAGAATGTGTAGTAAATGAAAAATGCATAAAAATGAAGAAGTGCATAAGCTAGGATGAACATTTGTATATGAATGTTCTGTTTTTGATGTTTATAAGTAATAATGGACTTCTGATTTGTTGCTTGTGAGTTGAGTTGAAATAGAAGCAAGAATAAAGTTTAAATATTGAGGAAATAAGCTAGAAGAGAGAAACTAAGCAAAAGAGAGGATTTGAGATGAGAGAGATGGTGAAGGGTGTTAGAAAATGTACAGATGCAGTGTTTCACTGAACATGCATCTGTATGTTAGCCATAACATGATCTATAGGCATCCAAATGAAATTATTTTAAGTTTAGATTAAACTACAGATGCGTGGCTATATTTTTCATGAAAAAATTAAAATTTAATTCTGTCTCTAAGAGTTTCAAATTTTAGTTTGAAGTTGAGTTTGTGGATTCTGTCATGGTTCGGAACAGTCTGTAGTGTTTTTAGTATAAATTTGCATAATATCAAATCAAATTGCATGAAATTAGTTTCATTATGAACTTAATACATAAAGGAACAATATTTTAGAAGAGTTTTTTGCCTAAATCCTTCATATTCCTTATCAAAATGACCATGAAAGATGGTTCCTTATCAAAATGACCATGAAAGATGGACCTAAAGGTTTGTTTTGAGAAGAAGAGAGAGACTGCAGTGCGTGAATTTGGAGAAGCAAAGAGGGATTGCTCGATTGTGCTTTGACACGATTGTGAATTTTTGGAGAAGTATGGAAAAACACAATCACGAACAAGCACGATCATGACTTTTCTAAACCAGCTATGCACGATCATGACATTGAATGCTTACAAAAGTGGACTGATGTGAACATCCTTCACTCTTTTGGCTATAATTTCTTCTCAAGACCTCAAAATGACATGGGACTTGAACCATTGGACTCGTAACACATTGATATACATCTTCACAAAAAATTATAACCATATAAAATCATTTGGAAGAAATTGATTGATTGAATTGGAACGAAAATGATGAACAATTCTGGAACTTCATGACTGGAGTATTATCACTGACCATGCTTTTGTTTTTTGACAATAACTTGATCTGTAGCAATCCAAATGAGATGATTCTTCATTTAGATTAAATTAGAGACATAGCTCTACAATTTGTATGAAGAGATAAAATTTTAATTTTGTCTCTAGAATTCCATATTTTTGAATTAAATCTAAGTATATGATACTGTTTTAGTCTATGATCAATAACCTGAATTAATGGGAGTATTGAACCAAATTGAATGATCTTGTTTTCATTAGAAATTTAATATATGGGAGAGCAATTTTCTAGAAGAGAGTATGACCAAATTACATCATTTTCACTTTCTGATTGAATGTGAATAGTAGACCCGAAAGAGTGTCTTGGAAAAATCTAAAAGTAAACCAATGAGAAATGAATTGTGATTTTAATGGTTTTAGTGAGGTATAAACCTAAGTATGAATTATACATATATGAGTCTTAATGTGGGATTGATTTTGTGATGACACTAATGGATAAATACCTGGGATTATCATTAAGCATGCATTGTACATTACACATATGCATATGTGTAAAACTGAATGTTTATGTGATTGTGCAATTATTAATGTATGTGTAATGTGCGTATTGTATAATTGTGATATATAGGTTAAACGTTCACATTCAAACGTTTCTAGATTATGGAAGCTAATACTAATCTGGAGCGTACTGTGAGTAGACCGAGATGGTCTCACTTTATTGTTTCTTTTGTTTAAGTTATGAATTGAATGAGTATGCAATGTGAATGTGTTGGTTCCAGACAATATATATCCGAGGAGTTTGATAAATGTGAGAACGTTGAAGTGCTCCTTGTATGTGACTTGGATTGAAATAAGTGTATATAATTTGATTGTTAAATGTTGGGCCACGGTCTGATGATAAATGTGTTCTGGATGTGCATTTGCATATGAATGAAAATGTGATTCTCAACTTTAATGTTGAATGTCGGACTAAAGTTCGATGATATGCGAATGTTATTGAATGAGAATATGCAAATGTGATTGATGCATTCTATTTCATGAATGCATGAAAGATAAAGATAGTCGTGACCAAAGTAGCCACTGAAAACGAGCTTAAAACTCAGATTGTGAAAAAGAGCTTCAAGCTTAGAAAGTGACTAAGAGCCAAAGACTTACTATGTAAAATGAGCCCGTTATCCCTAATGGATATGGGACAGTTATTAATGAGCCTGATAACCATAATAGATATGGGACAGTTATTAATGAGCCCGATATCTATAATAGATACAAGACAATTAGGCATTCGGTCACAATAAAGTAACAAATAGAAAGTAGTCTCATGTGCACTTCATATGCATGATATAAATGATTATAATGTGTTGAATGTAAAATGTGAAACAATGGATCAAATGTTTAAGATTTAATATGATTATTAAATTAATGATATGAATTGTGTGTTATGTGACCGAGTGAGCCAGCGATGATGGTCACTCATTAAGTTCACAAAACTTACCCAAAATTTGAAACTATTTTTTAGGCTCAGAAGAGTTATCCTGTTAGACAAACGGGAGTATAGCCACTGCATTTAAGTAAGAGGTAGAGGTCGGGATCAGTTGGCGTCTGTATTTATACTTTCTTATTTATGTATTGTGCAACTTTTTCATAATGTGTAATTGAATATATTTCTGCCTGTAATAACTTTCCATATTGGAAAGGTTTGTAAATGAGAATGAATTGGAGTGTAATGTAAATAAATGTGATTTTTATGGTATGAAAGAAAAGATTGTGCCCGATTTTGATTACTGATTTCTACATATGCTTATATTGTTTTTTTTTATTTGTACTGAGTTTTGAATGTTTGATCGTTCTAGCATGCCATGCTCGTGGAGCATGGACCCGAACGTCACTCAAGATATTGGGTATGTGTTTGGCAAGAGTGGGGTGCTACACAAAGATTTATCCAAAATCTAATCAAATTAAAATACTTTATGTGAATGAGGCCTCATAATTTGAAAACAAGATTGATTGGTGAAAATGTGTGAAGAGCCTTTTAGCCATATAACCTAATCATTATCTAGGGGATTTGGATTGTATAGGGGTAAGTTGTTTGCAATACAAGTCGATCCCTTAAAAATACAATCCCAAATCTATTTCTTATTATACTTACTTTAACATTTTGTTAAATTCTCAGTGTTAGCGAAGTTAACTCTCCCTCCTATATAAAAGGGTCTAAATTGGACAAGTTATTGTATGAATTTAAATCACACTCTAAGAGTGTTCTCTACTGACCTTTAGTTAACAAAAAATGGATTATGAGAGACTGTATTCATCCATCCATTTAGACCATAATGCCTCTTTATCATTAAATAACCTACATATCCTCTTATCCAATACAATATATTGCATTAGTTGGTTGGATACTACCCAAGTCCTCCCTCTTATTTAGGAAAACAAAGTTCCTTCCACTTGATTTTAATACATTTGGAATTCTTAGCTTTCCCAGACCTTAAAAAGTTCTTGGTGTATCTTTCAATTCCCTTGATTAGCTTTCTGGGAAGAAAGATATTTGCACTCTAGTGGAGACAAGCACTCCTAAATATTCAAAGGAAGCAAGATGGATTTTCAAACCAAAAATGGAACTAAGTTCAACAGAATTCAACAAATCTGCTAAGATGTAAATCTTGCTTTTCTCCGTGTTAACTTTCTAACTAGACAATGTAGTCAAACAATTCAAGGAGTTCATGAAGATTTGAAAAGATTTAGGGTCTCATTGACAAAATAATGTAAGATCATCTTATAAAACTTAAATGATGGATTTGCATTTCTTTGCTTATATAGTAAATGACAAACCTACTATTAGCTGTAATGTTGAATTTAATTATCCTTATGAGAACTTTTATGGACAAGATGAATAGATAAGCAGATAAAAGGTCCCATTATTTAACTCCATTTTCTCCATTGAAGGTTTATGAAGGAGTGCTAATAACCAAAACACTAAACGGTGTAAAGGAGATGCAGAAACTAATCTAATTCACAAACAATAAAGGAAAGTTAAATACCTTAAGAAAATTGAGTATAAAATTCCATTCCAATGTGTCATAAGCCTTGAAGATATCTACTTTTGTTAAGTAGATTTTAAATGAGGCCTTGGTATCATAATCTTTGGACAATTTTTAAATTATTAAAGATATTATCCCTAATCCATCTACTAGAGATGAAAGCCCTTTAGGAGGGAATAATTAGAACTTGCAATGCCACTTTCAATTTAGTAGATAGGATCTTAGAAATCACTTTATAGATAGTGTTATAGCATAAGATGGGGAATAAATCAGTCATATAGCAAGGATTTGTTATCTTAGGAATCAAAAATATATAAGTTTTATTCAATTCCCTAACAATTTTTTTACTTGTGAAAACTTTTTGGATTGTTTCCAATACTAACTCTCTAATAGTATCCATGCCATTTGGAAAAAGTGAGCATTAAATCTAACTAGCCTATGGGATTTGCTTGGATTCAAGCTAAA
>JANTNU010000008.1:36448858-36459844 GCA_024752395.1 Erythroxylum havanense
TTGGAATAACTTCAGCGAACATCGGAATCATAGATCAGAATGGCAACAATCAGTTCAGCCAGAATCCGGCAGAACCAAAACGAATTATGTATTTATTAATAAAAAAGTGCAATAACATAAACGTACTTGAATGATTTTGATTGATGACTTAAATTACAAAAAAAAATATAAAAATACATATCGTTAAATTGGAATTATGGACAAAAACGATATAAAATGTTTGGGAAATTTCAAGTATGGACACAGACAATAACTTTTTCACGTGCAAAAATTAACTTGAGGCAAACCTATTACATGTGAGAATCAACCTGCAACCTGCAACCTGCGAGTGATGTTAGACTTTCAGAATTGTCCCAAAGTCTTGCTAGTGATTGTCATGAAGACTTTAGCCTCCATTGATTTTGTAAAAAATTCTACGTCCACGAGTATACACTTAATTGTCCCGTAATTGTAGGAAAAGCACCGAGTGTGAAAGGAATGGGATCTGAGAAAGTGGTATAGTCAGCCGCATGCCTGTGTTGGAAGTTTGTGTGCCACTACATTTATCGACTGCATTTACAAAGGCCTTGCACCTTTCTTTTGGTATTTTCCATTGAAAGCCTGGTCTGAGTATTATACGGGACAAAGTCGGCATGCCTTATAGGTCAAGGGCCAATATGACACTCTTGTAAGGCAATTACCAGTTTCCTTACGCAACGTGGAGGAGGCAAAGTGTATGACGTGCAATGATTTGACAATTAGTGTATTTGACAATTTCGCGGATGAGATGCCTTGTTTCTTGGTTTTTAACCATGATGTGTGTTCCAGGAGAGTTTCAACTTTAAGAAGGCGCCTTTAAGTCATTTATATTCGGACTAATCCTTGCTCGCACCGGATCAATTTATAAGGGGTAAAGTGCTGGTCAAAAAGATTTTTCCGTTCCTAATACTGAAACTTAAGACCTCTAGTTAAGAGACGAGAGATGCCTTATTTCTTCTAAACCTATAGGTTGCTCCCCCTTTTAAATGTAGTTTTGTAGTGTTGCTATCCATTCATCTTCTGATTTCTCGATGCAGGCCTGTCTCTCTTCCTCACGAGCACTATCTCATCTCCTTTCCTATTAGAAATCCGGCATTGTGATTCCCTTGGCTCCCTTTTTGGAGAGTAGGTCTGCTATGGCTTTTTGCTACGAATTTATTGCCTTAATAATCCTGTGTTATTCAAAAGTTGCTAAAAAAACCTTGACATATAAAAATTAGCCAAAAAAAAACCTTAAGTTGAAATTTTATTAACTCTCAACTCCTTAACAACACACGGCTAAGGGTTTTTTTTTGCAGCAAAATTGAAAACATAAGGTTAGTAGAGTAACATTTTATATCTCAGGGTTTAATTAGCTACTTTCGTATAACACAGAGGTCGCTACAGCAATTTTGTCTTTTTGCTACCTAGGAAACAACTCAATATCAACAATCATTGCTTATATGAGTTGCATGTACTTAAGGTGATACTTTCACCTAGAAATTTCCTTGATGTCAAGTACATCTTTATTTTGGTTTGTTGCCGCCAACTATGAGCAAGATCATATAGATATCAAATTCTTTCAACCCTATGGACCATTTTACCAGTCTTTCAAACGAATCGGATTTATGAACGATATGACGAAGTTCTTTAGAACCATAAATCCTAAGAACTTCATCACTGTCACACTGAAGGCGCTCATTTTTGGATTCATCCTGGTGCTATATTTTCTTAAGCTGTTAGAAGGGCTAATTTCTTTAACAACCATATCATCTATTTATATAGTGCGAACCCACTTAAGAATAAAATGTAGAGAACTCACGAATAAATATGGAATCTTCCCAACAAATAGTAAATAAGATTTTTGAAGAAATAGCCTATTTATTATGAAGAATTAATAAACAAACTTATAGTGTTTTTGAATTTCATAAAAAAGGAATTCCTTGATCATTTTGAAGTTAATGAAGAATAGGAGATAAAGTACTTACAACTCTCATATTTTGCAACTCAAATTTGTGTTTACTAATTAAAAATGTCCCATCTTCTAAAAGTTGAGAATAAAAACTTAATAAACATTCTAGCTAAAAATGTAACTAGGGTTCATGCTTAAATTAAATATCTTACTCAACTAGGAGACTAACTGCTAGTTCTATTTTAATGAATAGTTTAGTAGAATATTTCACTTAGGAATCTAGAAATAGCTTCAAATAAGATTCATATAATATCTCAATAAAGTATTACTATTGAGGCTTTTCGTAATTGGATTGGAATTTAACCCTATGACAAGTCCCATTCTAAATAGGAAACTTACAAAATCATTTAAACATGTTTTAAGACTTATAATTAAATAAACTATAGCCTAATTACAATACAATGAATATTACAATATAAACAATGATCTACAAAATTAACCTTAGTTTCATGGACTTATGAATAGAAGTTGATGCATACATAACATAAATATAATTCACATAGTGTTTTGCTATGTTTTCATGTCTAAGTTTGTACCTTTTGTTTTATATACTTGAAAATGATGATTGGGAATTAATTTGCTTAAGAATTAAAGAGTTTTACAAGGAAAATCAATAAAAAATCACAATATTGTCAAAATATGTCCTTGCACATAGTCAAATACTAGTCGATGTTATTCTTTAAATCTTAATCTTGAAGATATAGCTGCATACATAGGTGGATAAGGGAAGAAGTGGAAAATATGGACTAGTACATGAGCATGTTAGTACCCATATCCATCTTTACAAAAGAAACAATGCATAACACATTCTAAGACATAGGCATTTTATAGTCTTTATCTCTCTTAGAAAAGAAAATTCTTAGCTAATTTTAACATTACATCTTAACTAGACTTAATTTTCTTATCTTAGATATGATTGAGATGAGTTAATATGCTTAAAAAAACTTAGCAAGAATTGTAAAACTTTCATATTTTGAGTTTTTGAAGAAGTAATAAAAAATATGGCTTGGAGTATAACCTTGTCCAATGATATGTTTTTTGGAATTTTTTTATTTTATTTTAGGTTTAGGTTCGTTTTGGTAGCTGTCTAAAAGGAATGTAGGCCTAGAAGACATCTTGAAGCTATATCCAATGAGGATGAAAATTAATAATCGTTCTAGAATGTAAATCACTTCAGAAGATTAAGATGTTTATCAAAGAAAACTTTATAATGATTTCTTTTTTCTTTTTTTTGTTTCAAAGATGATGTTTGGTTAATTATCTTAATTTCTAAATAAAAGGAAACATAATATTATCTTTTTATGGATTGATTTCAATTATTTACAATGATTTTTATACTTGTGAAATGTATCTAATATTTTTTAAGTTGAAATAATTATTTAAAGCTAGTGATTAGCTTAAATCTTAATTTGTATCTAGATTATCAAAAGAACCTGCATATAAATGGATCATCGCATTGAAATTAAAAGTTTAGTGTCAACCATTTTATGGAGCTTTAAAGATCTTAATGCATCGTTAGCGTTTTAATTAGGAAAGAGATATTATTTAATCAACTTAATGATATATGGTTGTAACCTAATAAAGAGAAATTTATTGTCTTAGAAAATTTTCTAGTTTAAGTCAGAAATTTTCCAAATATTTAATCGACAATTCGTAAGGGGAATTCTTATCTAGATGTTTGATCAAATTTGATTTTTTTCTTGATTATTTGCTTACTTATGTTTCTAGTTTCCTCATACTCTTTTTAGGTAGTCTTAGAATTGAAACCAATCCTTAAAACCAAACTTTTTATTAATTGGCCAAGTAATAGTATAAGAGTGTACCGAATATCTCTATTGCTTCCTCACAAGATTAGCACTCTATTTACTATTGTATTACTATAAGATGAATGTTTGTTTGTACTTCAAACTAATATAAGAAGTTTTTATGTCATTATCAAGGAAGCTAGTAGTGTCTAAAAAACTTAGGAATTATTATTCTAGTCATTTTATTTCTCTATCTGAGTAATCTTCAGCTAGTCATAATGTCCAGGTGGTGTCAAAGTCTTGGGTGATCTTACACTATCTAATAAATCAAAATCCTCCTGATACTATGCTCCTCCTGTCTATAGTTGTGGTGAGTCCTACTCTAGTATATTAGGGTGATCACCATCTATTCTTTTACCTGCTTGAATGGCCTCAACTTTTACCAATTGACAGATCCCTCCTGTCGATCCTTGTCTCTTATGCACCGTGTGTATATTCTTCATAATTCCAAGTTGAGGGCAAGCATGTTATTGAGAAGCCTTATCATTAGAATTCAGCTAAAGACTCCATCTTCCTCATCAATCATGTCATTTAGCACCTAATGTATATCGTTCCTACCTTCTTCTCCTTACATTAATGCCAAAAATACTGGGCTAATTCATGCCTTAGGTGTATTGGCATCCTCTTTCTTATACTTAACAAGTAAAACACATTTAAATTTTTTACTACACTAAATTTGTCACCCTACCCATTTGGTGAGTGTCTTAATCTTATGAATGTATCTAAGTTTAAGATTTTGTACAGTAGATGCTTTGAATTTTCCTCCTCATTGATGTTGCATCGGAAGTGTTAGGCATCCATCACATACTAGAAATGTATTCATAGGGTCATGTACTCCTACGCTTCCATGAAGTCCTGATTGTAGAGCCCCATAATCACAAAGAAGTTTGTGTATCTCATCCTTGTCATGCCCCTGAGCATCCAAAATTGGATCATGCTTTGTCGACCCCAAGGGTAGTAACCATTTGTCACAAAAAATAGGGACCACACCTTGCGTGTAAGCTCCTAATATATGGACTCCACAATCTAAAAAAAAATAGGAGGATGCTCTAACACTAATAAGTTCTCAAACCTGCTAAATGCCTTCCAATATGTATATTTGTAAATCCTAAACCTCTTGTCTTTAAGCCTCTAGAATTACTCCTTATCAATGGATGTGTGATAGTCTCTCATACTAATGATGGGCAAGTTTCACTTAGGTCCCTAGAACACCTTCACCTTCTTGTCTTTTCCTTGGTGCCTTCTTTTCTTTTTGTTATTGTACTACTTCCATTGTTCTTGTCATTGTATCTAAAATAAAATAAAAGGTGAGAAAATAAATAATATTAATACAAAAAGGTTTTCCGGCATATAATTTGTACATTCACTATGTTGTGTAACTGCGAAAAAGCAAAGAATCAAAATTCAAATTGAACTAAATATAATGAAATTAACAAAACGATTAGAACATTAAAATAATGAAAAATTAATAACACAATTGAAATGCAATTAACAAAAAAAATTAAACTAATTATGCAATTCCTAAAATTTAAAATGAAATTAAACAACAAAATCCATACTACACATAATTAAACCATAAATCATCCACAATAAGAAATTGATATAAAATTAAAATAACAAACATTAACTAATTACTAGAAAAAACACTCATTTATACCTAATCTAACAAAACCTATCATAGTTCATAACATTGTGAAAAAAATTAACATTCCTAATTTCAAATTTCATCCAATCCATATGCAATCCATCAAAATAATTCAATAATTAATAGGGAAAGAAATTAAAATTTATTTATAGTTATAAAAAAGAAAATTAGGTAAACATACCTTAGACTAGAGCAATTATGAAAACCTAGCAATTTGGGGAAGAATAAACACTAAAATTTGCAAAAGTACCTAATAATTGAAATTTAATCTATATAAAATACAAGAAAACTCAATTTGGGTGTTAGAAAATCACTTGAAATAGTTGGGCTAGGTTGTAGGATGGGGGACGCAACAAAGAAGTAACAAAAGAGGGAGGAAATTAGGAAGGAAGAAGAGGAAATAAAGTTTTTAAAAGGGGTCATAGATTTACACGGTCAGTTATATTACCCACACCCATGTAGCCCAATCCTTTAGAATGTGTTAACTTACACGCTCATGTATTAAGTCACATATTTACAGTGACTTACATGGCTATTGATACATTCCAAAGAATTAGACAAACCTGTGTAACTCACTATGACTATGTGTAATAATTTTTTAAAAAATCGAGGGAGTACATAATTGTGTCTAGTGACCATGTGGTTCACTGGATAATAAGTGGTTGATTGTTATCTATTTATTTCTTAATGCTTAATGATTAATGTTACATTGTGCTTAAGATACTTATTGTGGTTCATAGTTTGATTTAAGTACAAGTTGAGAGGAATAAGAACCAAAATAAGTTAAATTCACATCTTTGGTGTCATTCTATTGATGTTCAATCTTATCGGCCTTCATAAAGCAAAAAGGAGATTATTAAAGGTGAAAATGGGAAAAAGAATGAAAGAATTGGAGTCCCTATTATGTACACATCATATATAAAAATGTGTAACTTATTGGAAACACTTACAAACTCGAAGGTGTTATTTCAATCATATATAGGACCTCTAAAAACATGTATCTTAGATGTGTATCCAACTATGAATGTGAACCTATGTGATTTCTACCAAATTAATATAGACGATCATTTACACGCCTATATAGCCAAACATGTATAATCACACAACCTTAATTTTGCTATATAAAAGGGAAATTAAGAGACTAAATAAGGGATGTACAAAATGGAGACACTAAAAGAGGTAGACCCCTTTCCCTTTTAAGAGCTATGAGCAACTAATCTTCATCTTTCCAATTCAAAGGAGATATCGAGATCGATGAACATTTTTGGGAATTGATCAATGATGTTGCTCTTAACTCTCTTTTGGAATTGACTTTAATATTTTATGCATAAAGTATGGTATTTATGTATAAGCGATTAGATAGGCCTGCTAGATTATTCATGAATTAATTCATTATTAGAATTAAGATTGTAGTTTGTAATTTTTACCAACCTAATTCGTGTGTGGTAAACTAATAGTTGTGCATAATTCGGAATAATATAACATAAACTAAATGACTAAAACTTAAGTGCTTATTGCTTAGATTAACCTATTTTCTTAATCTATAATGTAGTTGTCACACTAAATTTGAAGAACTTATTTTAGGTTGTCTAACAACCAGATCCAATTGAATAGCTTGTTTTAATCAATCATAATTTAAGGAAAAATTAGGGATTAATATAGGACATTGTTAACATAAAGTTAATAGTTTCAAAGAGAGCTACGAGAACAATGTCACAATTGATTATGGACATTTGTGTGAAGGTCAAAATTAAGTTGAGAACTAGATTAAAACCCATTGATTAGTCCTAGCAATTTATATTGTTGATTTTATTTGTCTTCCATATTTTAGTTTTATTTTCTTACATCAATTGAATTCACCAAACTCCCCAATCCTATAGACTAATTCATTCATTATAAAAGCTAATCGCACACTCTATGTGAATATGATCCTTTCTTATCATTACTACAAATTTAGTTATGTATAGTTAAGTATTATTTTCTAGTATGTCTGGCATGCATTAAGAAACTTTGGCACTGTTGCTAGGAAGTGGTGTTAATTTATTTTTTGTATTTGATATTAATTGGTGTTTTGTATATATATATTTTTTATAATTGGTTTTTACATTTGTTTCTTTACCATTTTATGTTTGTTACATGACACTGACTACATCTCCTTATTACGATCTTGTATAACTTGATCTCGAGATTGAATTGACACTGCGATGATTGTGTAGGGAAAATAGAAAACTCTAGGAATAGAGTAAGGAATTGATTTAAAGGAAGCTAGGGCTACTTCGAGAACTTTAAGGGAGTTGGTTGCCACAAACTTAACCCAAAGACCTCCACGTATTACTTTCCCAAATTTTGTTAATCATATTACTTTTAAGCTTAAGTTTGGTTTGATACATCTTTTATCTAATTTTCATGGTCTTGCAGGTGAAGATGCTCATAAGCATCTTAAGTAGCTTGATATCGTTTGTCTTAGTATGAAAAAACCTCTAGGGGTGATGGAAGAGCAAATTATGACGAGAGATTTTTTATTCTAATAAAAAAATGCAGTAAAATATTTTCTTTTTGATTTGCCTATAAAGAGGGTTAGCATATAGAATTAAATGAAAAGGCTATTTTTGGAGAAGTGTTTTCCAGCACTAAAGATAGTGAGCATAAGGAAAGAGATTGATGGGTTAAAGCAACATCATGGAGAATTACTTTATGTGTATTGGAAATGCTTTAAGAAGTTATGTGCCAACTGCTCTTATCACAATATCATTGAGCAACTCCTTATCCAATACTTCTATTAATGATTGTTACTTATGGATAGGAGTTTGTTAGATACAAAAAATGGTAGAGCACTGAGTGAAAAGACTCTCAAGGAGGCAAGGACTTTTGTCAAGCATATGGCAGCAAACACTTAATAATTAGGTATTTGCAATAATTTTTGTACAATAAATAAGGTAAAAAATTCATCCATTGAACATCATTTATATCAACTAACATCTTTTTTAGACATATTACTATAGTGCAAACACAAGTGAAAGCTTATAAGATATGTGCTAATATGAACCATCTGATCAATAAATGCCCCACTTTGCAAAGGGAAATATGGAGAATGTTAACGCTGCAGGAAGTAACTTTTCCCAAAAGTACAATCCATATTTCCAAACTTATAAACCCATATTAGAGAGATCACCCAAACCTGAGCTATGAAGGGAATAGGTAGCAAAACTACTTCCTAAGTAGGTCAAAAGGTGCACAAAAATTTCCACATAATTTATAACTGAGGAGCCTCATTAAAGGATATGGTTAGGTCTCTTACTACTAAAACTCTACAATTCTAGTAAAATAAAAAGCATTTTAGTAGGAGACAAGATCTTAATTCTAAGAAACAAGGTCTAGCATTTTGAATTTAATGCACTAGGTAAGTCAAAATTTAGTTATTATCAACCATTTAGAAGCTCAAATTGGAGTAAAATTGCCATCACAACCTGAGATAAATATGAAGCATATAGTATAGTGAAATCACTTGAGGAGTGGTAGGAAGTTTGAGAGCCCTAGAAGGACCACACAAAGGATGGCCAATGAAGAGGAAATTGAGAATGATCTAAGAGAAAAAGGAGATCTCTTATTTAGTTCAAAGGTAAATTCTGAATCTCCTAATGTGGTAATGACTAACCTCTTACTTTTTCCTAGCAAGTTAGAAAATTCTAATAAAGAGGAAAAGGATAAGGAGATCTCAGAGACCTTTTGAAAACTAAAAGTAAATATAGCTTTACTAGATGCAATCAAGCAAATGCCAAAGTATATAGAATTCCTTAAGAAATTGTACACCAACAAGAGAAAATTAAGGGGTAATGAGAAAGTCCCAGTCGGTGAGAGCGTCTCTATTTTCTTTATAAAGAAATTACGTCCTAAGTGCAAGGACCTATGTATGTTAACTATTCACTATAAGATTGGTAATACTATAATTAAGAGACCATGTTAGATTTAGGAGCATCGATTAGTCTTATGCCTCATTTTATCTATGTTTCTTTAAACTTAAGCCTTTTGAATTAGACTAGTGTTATCATACAATTGGCTTATTGCACTTATGCTTACCCAGATAGAGTAGTTGAGGATGTTTTAATGCAGGTGAATGAATTAGTGTTTCATGTAGATTTCTATGTGGTAGATATGGATGATGACATTTCCCTTCACCTCAAACCTATCTT
Organism: Erythroxylum havanense; assembly: GCA_024752395.1. Lineage (NCBI taxonomy): Eukaryota > Viridiplantae > Streptophyta > Magnoliopsida > Malpighiales > Erythroxylaceae > Erythroxylum > Erythroxylum havanense. The sequence continues at coordinate 36,458,468 of JANTNU010000008.1, forward strand.
GTTAGGTGTGAGGGTGTCCTTAACATTGCCCAAACTAAGATAGATTTTATGAGGGTATCATTACAATGGAATTTAACAGGGGAAGTTTTTCATTTTAATATTTTTAATGCCATGAAACATGTTCAAGAGGATCATTTTGTTTTTGCTATTGATGTGGTTAATCCTACAACGGGAATTTTAAGTTCAACTATAGTGACCAATTAAAAGAAGTTTTAACAAAGCATATAGAATTAGAAGCCACTAGTGATGTTGAGTTAGGAGAGGACCCAATTAAGATGGAATCTACCTTGTATTTTTTAGAACCCACTATGGCAAGGTATGAACTTGCTTCTATACAATTAACTTAATCTTGTCAGAGGCTATTACCTTTTTATGTGGAGTTGAAACCACTACCCTCTTACTTGGATATTCATATTTAGGTGACAATCAAACTCTTCCAATGATTATTTCAGTGGTGTTGACTTCTTATTAGGAATAAAAATTGGTTCATCTATTAAGGGAGCATAAGAAGGCTATTGGGTGGACAATTGCAGATATCAGAGGAAAAAGACCTTATACGTGCATGCATTGCATTTTTATTAAGGAGGGTGCCAATTTAACTAGAAAAACATAATATAGGTTAAGTCCTCTAATAATAGAAGTTATGAAAAAAATTACTAAAGCTTGTTAATACTTTAATAATTTATCTTATTTCCAGCAATAAGTGGGTTAGTTTAATGTAAATGGTTCCAACGAAATCTAGAATCATGGTGTTAAAAAATTAGGATGGTAAATTGGTTCTAATCCTTATGAAAATCGGGCGGTAAATTTGTATTGTTTATAGGAAGTTGAATCTTACAACTCGTAAAGATCACTTTCTCCTTCTATTTATTGATCAAATGCTTAAAAGACTTATTGGACATGATTATTACTATTTTCTAGATGGTTTTTTAAGTTATTTTTAGATCCCTAATATACCATTGGATCAAGAAAAGATGACCTTCATATGCCCATTTAATATGTTTTCTTAACAAAGGATGTCATTCAGTTTGTACAATGTGCCTGCCATTTTCCAGAAGTGCATGGTCAACATATTCTCTGAGTATGTTAGGAAGATCATAAAGGTATTTATGGACTATATTGGTGTCTATGGTTCTTCTTTTGATAATTGCTTGGAAAATCTTGCACTTATTTTAGAAAGATGTATTAAAACTAACCTAGTACTTAATTGGTAAAATTTCCATTTTATAGTTAATCAATGTATAGTTCTAGGGCAAGTTATATCCTCTAAGGTTATAGAGGTTGAAAATTCTAAGGTTGATGTTGGATCCCGTTTCCGAGACCCAACTCCTCATACTTAACCCTCAAACTACACTGCTTAAACCGGTCATGATTATG
>JANTNU010000008.1:36483495-36504087 GCA_024752395.1 Erythroxylum havanense
TTTATGGCCTTGATGAATAAGGTCTTTCAGCCCTACCTTGATCAGTTTGTAATTGTATTTATTGATGACATTTTGGTATATTCGAGGAGTAGACAAGAGCATGTTTGAGCATTTGATGATTGTTTTGCAGCTTATGAGGGAGAAGCAACTGTATGCCAAATTCCGTTAGTGTAAATTTTGGCCAGATGAGGTAGTATTTCTAGGCCATATAGTGACCGGAGAGGGTATACAGGTAGATCCGAAGAAGATTGAGGCAGTGATGAAGTGGGAAGCTCCAAGGAATGTGTCGGAGATTCGGAGCTTCCTAGAATTGGCGGGATATTACCGGAGATTTGTCGAGGGATTCTCACTGATCTTAGCCGCTCTGAAAAAGCTTCTAATGAAGAATGTAGCATTCAGATGGACTGAGGAGTGCCAAAAGAGCTTTGAGGAGCTGAAACATCGGTTGACTACAACACCGGTATTGGCTATTCCATCAGGGACTGGAGGTTATGAGGTGTATAGTGATGCATCGCATCAGGGATTAGAGTGTGTTCTGATGCAGCATGGTAGGGTGATTGTTTATGCCTCGAGACAGTTGAGATCTCATGAGGTAAAATATACAGTGTATGATTTAGAGTTCACTGCAGTTGTCTTTGCCCTGAAAATTTGGAGACATTACTTGCATGTTGAGACTTTCCAGATCTTTACTGATCATAAGAGTTTGAGATACTTGTTGAGTCAGAGGGAGTTGAATTTGAGGTAGAGGAGATGGATTGAGCTACTGAAGGATTATGATTGTACTATTGAGTACCACCCAAGGAAGGCTAATGTGGTGGCAGAAGCCTTGAGCAGGAAGTCTCACATCAGTGAAGCTCAAATTCAGGTATTGAGGTTGCCTCATTTGATTCAGTTGAGAGCTTTGAATGTGTAGTTAAATCTGGAGCAGCATGGGGTTTTGATAGCCACTTTGAAGCTCAAACCGATGCTACATGACAGGATCAGGAGAGTCCATGGCAAAGATCCTGATATGGTGAAGCTTATGGAAAAAGTAAAGGCAGATTCGGGTTCTGAGTTTGAATTGAGAGATGAGACATTATGGTTGGGATATAGGCTATGTGTGCCTGATGTGGATGATCTGACGAGAGAGATTCTGAAGGAAGCTCATATGGCCACCTATGCTATGCATCCTGGTACTACCAAAATGCATAACACTTTAAAACAACATTTTTGGTAGCCTGACATGAAAAAGCAAGTGGCAGAGTATGTATCCAGGTGTATGACGTGCTAGCAAGTTAAAGCTGAGCACCCAGCTCCAGTGGGTAAACTCCATTCGTTGCCTATTCCCGAGTGGAAATGGGAATGAATCACTATGGATTTCATCATGGGATTGCCTAAGACTCCGAGGCAACATGATGCTATCTGGGTCATCGTGCACCGGTTAACTAAATCAACCATTTCTTGCCAGTGAGGGAAAATAATTAACTTGATCAGTTGGCCCAGAAGTATGTGACTGATATAGTGAGACTACATGGAGTTCCAGTGTCTATAGTATCAGACCAGGATCCCAGATTTACTTTGAGGTTCTGGAAGAGTTTGCAGTCTGTTATGGGTACCAGGTTGAGTTTTAGCTCAGCTTTTCATCCTCAGACAGATGGACAAAGTGAGAGGACGATTAAGACTGTTGAGGATATGCTTCGAGCTTGTGTATTGGAGTTTAGAGGAGCATGGAATCAGTATTTAGCTCTGATTGAATTTGCTTATAACAACCATTATCACAGTAACATCGGGATGGCACCATATGAGGCCTTATATGGAAGAAAGTATCGATCACCTTTGTGTTGGGATGAAGAGGGTGTGAGAATGGTGGAGGGCCCATAATTGATTCAGGATACAGTGGATAAGGTAAAATTGATCCGGAGACGAATTAAAGCGATTCAAGATAGATAGAAAAGTTATGTAGATCAGCATCGGAGGGAGATGGAGTATAGTGTAGGAGACAAGGTTTTCCTATATGTGTCACCGTGGAGAGGAGTGCTGAGATTCGGTAAAAAGGACAAGTTAAGCCCTAGGTACATTGGTACCTATGAAATCATTGAGAGGATAGGACCTTTGGCCTATAAGCTGGCTTTATCGAGTGAGATGTCTCAACTACATGATGTCTTTCACGTGAGTATGCTCTGGAGATACCGATCAAATTCGACACATGTGATACCGGCTCAGGAGATTGAGGTGGCTAGTAATCTGAGTTATGTTGAGGAGCCGGTCAAGATTGTGGGATCACGGGTTAAGCAGTTAAGGAACATGTTTATCCCATTGGTGCAAGTCCTATGGAGAAACCACTCAACTGAGGAAGCAACTTAAGAGACCAAGGAGCATATGAAGAGACAATATCCTCACCTGTTCGACCAAACAGGTAAGAATTTAGACAACGAAATTTTTATTAGGAGGGGAGAGTTGTAAAGGTTGAGAGCAGAAACTTTGATTAAGAAATTGATCTGTTTAAAGGTTGAATTTGTTTCCAAGTTGTTCATGAAAATTGTAGAAGATGTTCTGATATTTCATTTTCTATAAAGCTTAGAATTTTTGGCAAAAGGAATAGGAAGTTATGATTTTTAGAAGTTTCTGTGACTGTTTGGTATGATCATTAGTGAACAGAAACTTAAAAATGGTTTTTGATCCCCTTAGAAGTTAAATTGATTTTTCTGTCCTACATGAAAGTTGTTGGTAGAATTTTTATCTTTCCATTGACATAAAGTATAGAATTTTTGGCTAAGAGGATAAGAAGTTATGACTTTAGAAGAATGTTGCACTGTTTTGGAAATTTGTGATTTGACAAAAACTTTGATTGTATGTTTGACACCCTTAAGGGTGAAATTGGTTTGTGAGTCCTTGAAGGAACTTATAGGTTTTTCTGTTATCTTTATAATGATACCAAATTTGTCACATTTGGACACTTTTATGAAAAGTTAGGTTTTGTGAAAGAAGAGAGGGAAATAGGTGCAAATGTGATTTTCTTTGAATTGTAACTTTTTGTTCTAATTTGACCCTTTTTTCATTCTTTTGTGTATAATTTTGTCATCTGTCCTTCGATTGACTTGATTTTTAAGGCGTCGGATTCGTAAGTTATTTAATTGTTCCCCATGAGAATTTTTGAATTTTTAGAGATGAAATTGACGTGGATTGATTCGGTCAAAATTAGAGGACCGAGTAATTATTTTTCTGATTCGTGTTTTAGAGATAATCGAACCTATAGAGGTCCGAATTGAACGATTTTGATGTCTTTGGACTTCTAATATTTAGAGAAAATTTTTTTGATAAATATTTATGAAATAATACCAGGAATGTCACGAACATGCATTGTACACATTTTAATTGCTACATGTGCTTTTTCAAATATTTCTGATTGTACATTTGGTAATGTTTGTATGTTTTGACTGTTATAGAGGTGCTTTTGAAACGTCAACCCACCAAAGTTGCCGAGACTTCCAAGCATTAGCTCGGAAGCTATTGGTGAGTGACCTATACGGTTCTCTTAATTAATATTTGCTTAGAATACAGTGGTGAATAATGGTGGGTTAGTGAATTGTGTTTCTGATTGTGGATTCTGGACAAAAGGTCCGATGTATTGAGAAGCTATGACATAGAAGTGCTACTTGTATGGGAATTTGTGAACTACTTGTTTATGATGTGATAAATTTTGACACGTGTGTTGACTATGACTTATATTGTTATATATGCATTCCATGCATGAATGCATGATCAGATAATGATAGTTGTGACCGGAGCAGCCACCGAGAGCTAAAAGCTCAATGTATTTGGGCCTCGAGCTCACAGTAATTCAGAGCTTCAAGCTCAACGATTAATACGCCCATATTAGGATAGTTTAGGCGCTCATTCACAACACCGTAATAAATTGGAAAAATGTCACATACGCATTTCATATGCATTTGATTTAATCTCTTTGATTGAGTGAAAGGCAAAATGCCTTCTACTTATGTGCTAACAATCATGTGGTACTTCTGAATGTGAGTTTATGAAATAACTGTGTTATGCTTGAGTGTTGCATGAATTGAGTGAACCATCGATGATGGTTACCTCACTGAGTTCGCAAACTCACCCAAAATTGTAATATATTTTTCAGGACCGAGAGTAGACTCCTAGCTCCAGAGGGACTTTTCCTGCCGTATAGATCGTGTTGGCAAGAGAAGTCATGGCTCACAGGTCGGTCAGCTGGGACTTTTGGGATGACCAAGATAGATCTGTTGTTTTCCTCTTTCATGTAACATTTTGTCTTAGGATTTTTGGGATTTATGTATAAATAGTACAGAATGACAGATATATAAACTCATTGATTTTGATGAATGAAATGAGAAAAAAGTTGGTTTCAAAAATTAGTGATTTTTATACTGATGTTTTATTATTATGATGCCATGTGAAGTACAGTAGTGATTATTAGTAGCTCACCCTTATCGTAGGATATGTATCGGAATGACCTACGGGCGTCTCGGTGTGTACCCTGTGGTAAGGGGGCGTTACATTAAAGCTAGACAAATTACTTGGTTCTTTGAAGATACACGAAGTAGAGCTTGATGCTAAGGACAAACCTAGAAGAGACAAATCAATATCATTAAAGGCTGGTTAGAAAAATCATAAGACTCAAAGAAATAGAAGTTCATCATCAAAAGCATTAAAGATCGAAGAGATTAAGAATGATGATACCACTGAATCTAATCAAGATTCAAGTGAAGATGATGATGAATTATCTTTCATTTCAAGAAAGATCAGAAGAATGTGGAAGAAGAAAGAAAAAGGAAATAAAGATTTTTCTTTTAAGAAAAATAGCAATGACGAAGTCAAGAACGAGAAGACCTCTATCATTTGCTACGAGTGCAACAAACCAGGACACTACAAATCTAAATGTTCATTATTTAGAAAAAAAAACAAAGAACAATAAAAAAATCAGAAGAGTATGATCGCAGCTTGGGAAGATTTGGATTTGTCCGAATCTAATTCTAATTCAGAAGCACTAGAACAAGCAAATATATGCTTGGTAGCTAAAAAAGAAGGTGACAAGGAGGTAACTTCTAACTTTAATGAACTCCAAGATGTATATTTAAAATTGTTAGAAGATTCGCATATTATACTAAAGCAATATAGATCCTTAAAAAGAAATTTTGTCGAAAACTTTAAGAACACGGAAGCATTAGAAAAGAAAACGTCTATCTTAAGAAACAAGTAGACGATATAAAGAAAAAAGTAACTATAGATAGATCTGAGGAAATTAGTCAGTTGAAACAAAGGATTAATTCTCTCAGTAGACTTGTCAACCTTTACTGTAAGTGCCAAAAAAAATGAATGACATGATTGGAAGGTATAGACACCCTAATGATAAGAGTGGTTTAGGGTTTACTAAAAGCAATACTCATTACAAAAAGAATTTTGTTCCTTATAGAAAGAAATATCACCAATCTTCTTATTATCATTCTATGAATAATTATAAGACTAACCTTAAAGGACCCAAGAAAATCTGGGTACCTAAAAAGAACATAATATCTACTACAAATCTCCTTCCTTGGAAAAAATAACCAGCACCAATGGTATTTAGACAATGGATACTCGCGACATATGACGGGAAGAAGGTTTATGCTCCTAGATCTTTAAAATAAAAAGGGAGGATCAATAACTTTTGGAAACAACCAACAGGGCAAAATAGTTGAAACCGGCAAAATCGGTAAAGATTTCTTTGCATCTATTGATAATGTTCTACTAGTTGGAGGTTTAAAACATAATTTGATTAGTGTAAGTCAATTTTGTGATTTTGGTTTTGAAGTATCCTTTAATCAAAACTCTTGTGTAGTCAAAAACAAGGATGAATCCATTTTCTTTTCTGTCAAAAGACGAAACAATCTTTATAAAATTAATTTACAAGATCTGCAAAGTCAAAATATTTCTTGTTTTATATCATCAGATGAAGAAAAATTGATTTGGCATAAAAAGCTAGTTCATGTTAGTTTTAAACATATTTCCAAGTTGATTAAACATGATTTGGTAAGAGGTTTACCAAAAATTAGTTTTAACAAGGATTTCTTTTATGAGAGTTGACATAAAGAAAAATAGGTTAAAACATCCTTTTCTTCTAAAAATATTGTAACTTTGTCTAGACCTCTAAAGTTGTTACATATAGACTTATTTGGTCAAACTAGGACATTAAGTCTTGGCAGAAAGAAATATGGTCTTGTAATTATTGATGACTTCATTAGATTTTGTTGGATATTATTTTTGTCACATAAGGATAAATCTTTTAAATGTTTTAAAGTTCTTTCCAAAAAGTTAAAAAATGAAAAAGGAGTTTCTGTTGTTGGAATTAGAAGTGATCATGGTCGTGAATTTGAAAATAAAAATTTCAAAATATTCTGTGAAGGGAATGAAATTTTCCATAATTTATTTACTCCTATAACTCCACAAAAAAATGGAGTGGTAGAAAAAAAGAACAGGACAATTCAGGAAATGGCAAGAACCATGCTGTGTGAAATGAATCTTCCTAAGTATTTCTGGGAACAACCTGTAAATATTGCTTGTTATATTCAAAATACAATACTTCTGCGACCATGGTTGAATAAAATTCCATATGGGTTATGGAAAGGAAGGAAGCCTAATATCTCTTACTTCCATCCATTTGGTTACAAGTGTACTATATTGAATACAAAAGAAACTTTGGATGAATTTGACTATGAGGTCTATTCTGGAATTTTTCTACAATATTCATTATCTTCTAAAGCTTAGGGTTTATAATTTTGCTTCTAAATCTATAGAAGAATCTATTCATATCAAATTTGATGATGGTTCTCAACCAGATAGAAGTAATGATACTGCTAATGAAACCATATCAGTACCCTTAGTTGATAATGTAGATGTGTCACCATCAGATGCTTCTCTAGAAAAAGTAGAAGATATTCCTGAAAATGTGAGTCTGAAGAAGGACTGGAAATATAAATCTTCTCACCCAGAAAATCTGATTATAGGAGAAACTTCAGAAGGTGTGAGAACTAGGTCTAAATTCATAATATAAGCAAATGTAGCTTTTATTTTTGAAATAGAGCCTAAGAAAATTGATGAAGTTCTTCAAGATGAAGCATGGATTTTAGCCATGCAAGAGGAGCTGAACTAGTTTACTAGGAATAAAGTTTGGTCTTTAGTTCCCAGACCCTCCAAAAAGTCTATCATAAGAACCAAATGGGTTTTTTTAAATAAATTAGACAAGTCAGGTAGAGTGAGTTGTAACAAAGCTAGATTAGTAGCTCAAGGCTATAATCAACAAGAAGGAATAGACTATAATGAAACTTATGCTCCTGTAGCTAGATTAGAAGCTATTAGGATTCTGCATGCATATGCTGTCTGTTATGATATAAAACTGTTTCAAATAGATGTGAAAAGTGCCTTTTTGAATGGTTTTAAAGATGAAGAGGTTTATGTAAAGCAACCTCCTGATTTTGAAGATTATAAGAAACCAGATTATGTTTATAGACTTCATAAAGCTTTGTATGGTTTGAAACAAGCTCCTCGAGCTTGGTATGATCGTCTAAGTTAGATCTTGGTATGATCGTCTAAGTTCCTTTTTGATTGAAAATGGTTTTAGTAGAGGACATGTAGATAAGACTTTATTTAGAAAATGTATTAAGAATGATTTCATCATAGTACAGATATATGTTGATGATATTATCTTTCGTGCAACGTCTACAAAGTTATGTTCCAGTTTTGAGAATTTGATGAAAAGTGAATTTAAAATGAGCATGGTAGGTGAATTAAAATTCTTTCTTGGCTTACAAATTAAGCAAACCGAAGAAAAAATGTTTATTCATCAACAAAAATATATCAAAGAAATGTTGGCTAAATATGGAATGAAAAAAGTGAAACCTATGTCTACTCCTATGCGCCCTTCAAACCTTTTATCTAAGGATGAAACAGGTCAGAAGGTTGATCAAACCCTTTTTAGAGGTATTATTGGTTCTTTACTTTACCTTACAGCAAGCAGGCCTGATATTTTGTTTAGAGTCTGTTTGTGTGCTAGATTTCAAACAAATCCTAGAGAATCTCACTATATTGTTGTTAAAAGAATTATGAGATATCTATCAGGTTCTACTGATCTTTGCTTAATGTATAAGAAAGGTAAATATTTCATGTTAATCTGCTACTATGATGCTGATTACGCTAGAGACAGGATTGATAGAAAGAGTAAAAGTGAAGGCTGTCACTTTCTTAGCCATAATCTAGTTTCCTGGTCAAGTAAGAGGCAAAGTTCAATTGTTCTATCAACTGCAGAAGTTGAATATATGTCAGCTTCAAGTTGTTGCTCACAGATGTTATGAATCAAATATCAGTTAGAAGATTATTCAATACAAAAAGAACAAATCTCAATTTACTATGACAACACAAGTGCTATCAACCTATCAAAGAATCCAATACAACACTCGAGGGTAAAGCATATTTAAGTTAGATATCATTTCCACCGAGACTATGTACAGAGGGGAGTCATCAGTCTACAATTTGTTGAGACAAACATCAATGGGCAGATATCTTCACTAAGCCTTTGAATGAAGAAAGATTTAAAGAAATCAAACAAAACTTGAATATGGTTGTGTTGAGTGACCAATTGAATATGGTTGTGTTGAGTGACCAATCTCCTGACACGTCATGACCTAGATGATTTTCTTAAGTAAAGAAGATAAAAAGTCATAAGGTTTCAAGGAAACGGTAATGGTAAGTTACAGGCAGTAATTTTTTAAGAAAAGGAGGAAAATCCTCTCAAAGGTTTTAGAATATCACCTACTATAGAATATTCTTGAAATACTCTAAAATCGACTTTTACAGAACTCTCAACAAAACATTTCATTACTCTGTTCTTGATATCAAGTTCTTTCTTTTTACATTCTCATCTTCAGATACTAACCTCATTACTTTGAGTAAGATACATTTGTGTGTTTAGTTTCTATTGTCTACAGATTACAAATGGAGCAATCTATGATTTATGGAAGACATGTTGATTTTGACTCTTTGAAGAAGAACCAGATGGATATTGAACCAAAAATTGATGCAGTGGGATGGAAAATTTTCTTTTAGGTTCGTGAAACAGTCTATCTGAATGAAATATATGAGTTCTGGAAGAATACAACAGTAGTAGACGAAACCTTAGTATCAACGGTGGATAGATTTTCGGTTATTGTAACACTGGAGTTAATCAAGAAGGTTAGCGAATGTCCATGTGTTGGAGCAAAGGTGTCTCATAACACAAGATGGATGACTAAAAGCAGTATAGAGAAAACACATATCAATCGAAACTCTATGGAAGTAGTGACCTAAAGAACAAGAAGGCATCAACTCTTGTTCTGAAGGCTAGGTTTTACATGCGTTACTCTTTCATTGTGTTCTACCAAGAACAAGTTCAAATAACGTTGTGACGATGATAGATAAACAATGCTTGTTTCATCTACTCAATCATCAGCCTATAAATCTTCCACACTTGATTTTAAGGTATATGATGAAGTCGAAGAGAGACTCTAATGCCTTACCGTATGGTATGCTCCTAACAAGAATCTTTAGAGATTCTGGAATTCTTCTTGACAAAGGAAACAGAATGAAGATGAACATAAAAAGCATCATTAATGCATCAACTATCAGTAAAATAATTTTGAAGTCTCAAAAAAAGGAGGATAAAGATTTTATGGTAAAAGCAAGGATTGAGGGGGAGCGTATTGTCAGACGTAGCTTGAATGAAAAAGTTACACCCACAAGGAAGACAAAACCTCAAGAGAGAATGTATATAGAAGAAAAGAAGAATAAATCGTCAAAGGTGTCAATTAAAGCTAAGACGATTTCATAAAGAAAAGAGAGCCAGGTGAAGCAGTCTGTAAAACAAGTGTCATTAAAAAGAAAGGGGGAGACACTTTATTCTGAGAAATCCAAACAATCTAAAAGGTCACCAAGATTATTAATCTTGTGTCAACAAGAGGAGAAGAGAGGGAAAGGATTGACTGTTGGTGACGATTCTGAAAAGAGTGAGAAAGCACTATATGCGACTAGATCTTTGGTCTCAATTTTGCAAGAACAATCAGCAAAATCGACTTAAAAAACTGAAATTAAGAGAAAGTTGGTGTTTGAAAAGAAGAAATCTCAACAACAACCTCCTCCTAGACTGATAGAAGAAAGTAAGAAGTTGAAGACCAGTCAGAAAAAGATTACTCCAACTGGTGTTCAACAAAAGGCAAAGTCAATTGAACACAGATCTGTATCTCATAGTCCTTCTCTACCTATCAGAAAAAGGGATTTGAAAATGAAGGTGATTGAAGAATCAGTACCTGTGAGAAGCAGAAGCTCGATTATTATAAGAGAACCTGTGAAAAGGTTGGTCAAGGTACAAGTTGAACCAATACTGATCAATAATCGATCAATACATCTTCTAAATCATGAAGAAAGAAGATTATATGGTATTCTGAGAGATGAAAAGTCAGAACCATATCCATTGAAGATGTCCAAGGATCTATATACTATTTACCCAGTAACAAATAGAACATTGATCAAGATTGTACCAGATATACAATCAAGAGCTTCAAACATTGTACACAAAAAAGACAAAGGGAAATAGAAGATGTACCCTAAAGCAAATACAGGTGATCTTATATAGGATTAGATACAGGCAGCAGTGAGAAACATAGATGAGGCATGCAATGCAGCTCAATTAAGAGGAATCTATGTTTCACATCACATCTCAAAAGCATCAAAAAGTTAGTGTGGCCACTCCACCATAGATGCAACCTTTCAAATAGTTGGAAGAGTGACAAAAGGATGTCATATACCTTCTTGGAAAACCAATTCTAAAACTACCTAGACCTGATGACCTTGATCTCCCTAAAGGAAAACAATCTTTCAAACATCCTGTTATTAAAATCATCGAATTAGATGTTTTACCTTCAGAAATATTTGTTGCTACAAACTTCCATCCACCAAGAACACCTCGACAAGATTTTACTATTGTTCTGGATGAAGTTAGTCACACTCAACAGTGGAGTCAGGAAGCCTTAGTTAAGGAGATTGAAGAAATTCATACTAAGGTTGATGATCTGACTAACTCAGTGGGTGATTTACATAAGGAAGTAGCTTATCTACGAGTTTCTACTGAAGAAGACCTCAAGTTGATCCAAACTGATATGCAACGAATGTTTTCTGAAATCATGAAGCATCTCCGGTAAAGTTTTTTATTAATAACAAATAGGGGTAGAAGAGCAGAAGCAGAAGAAAGATAACAAATAGGGGAGACCAGTAAGAAGAAAAGAAGATTGGACTATAAGTTTATTTTCATATGTGTATTGTATATATGCATGTGTATATCTTTTGTTGTCTTCTTATTCATTATATGAATAATATTTGTTTATTCATTTTTATCTTTCTAAAATTATGTTTATTTGTTATCATTAAAAAGGGAGATGTTGTTAGGTCAAAAAGACTTCACTTTATTAATTTTGGTGATAATCAAATAATAATAATGTTGGAAATACATAAACTATTTTAATAAGTGTGTTAAGTGTGCAGAAAAACACAGAAGAAGTGGTAAAAATACAGAAGAAGCGCAAAACATAGAAGAAACACAAAACAAAGAACAAGCGCAAAACACAAAAGAAGCACAAAACACAGAAGAAGGGCAAAACAAAAAAGAAACGCAAAACACATAGAAGGGCAAAACACAGAAAAAACATAAAATATAAAAAAGTGAAAAATACAGAAGAAGTTGAAAACACAGACGATACAAAAATGAAGACACTCTAATATGTCGGATAGTTAATCGGTTAAAGTAAGTTACAGAACTCAACTGAATAACGGTTTTTATCAAGAAGCAAGAAATAGTTATCTAGAATCAAAGAAGCAGTTAAAGATTAGGCTATAAATACTAGTCGTAGTCAAAGATTGAACAATCTTTTATCTTTCAAGTTATTACTTACAAAAATTCTGTATTCAAAGTGCAATACAAGATAGTAAACTCTACTGTAACAAAAAGCTCACAATATCTTTCTATTAAGAGAAAGAAAAAAGCTAAGAGCCTGGAGAGGCTAAGATAGCTGAAAGAATACTTTATGTAAGAGATTTGAATAGGATCTGGAAGGGAAGAAAGAATACTTGAAAATTTGACGAAGTATAGTGAAAACTCAGAAGAAACTCTGAGGACTAGACGTAGCTCAAGGTTTGGGGTGAACCACTATAAAAATTGCAGCGTTTATCTTCTAACCTTTAACTTTTAATTTCTCTTATTCTTAAACAAGTATATAGAAGTTATTTGGGATTTTTATACATAGCTATTTTAGCATAACAGTGTTGGTATTCTTTTAACAGTTGAAAAAGTTCTTAACAAGAAATATCAAAGTTTTTTGTATTCACGAAAAGAATACATAATTCAACCCCTCTTCTTGTGTATTTCGTATATTATACGTGAATTATATATTAACGTGTGATTTACTTCAAGGATTAGGTTTTTTTAGTGACAAATGTGAAGAAGATAGCAAAATGATAGTAGTAAATGGAGGTGAGAATAAGCTCCAATGTTGGTGAGGTAAAAAGTGAAATATCGTGGATGGAACCAAATGAAAAAGGAGAAGAAGGTTAGGGTATTTCGTGAGAGATAAAACAAGAGCTAAAAATGAAAGACATTAAAGAGAGTATCTTGCAAAATGGAACAACGTGAGAGGTGAGTGGTGAGTGGTGGTGACACTTGTCACTACCACTTGTCACCTTCCTATGGTCCCATTTGGACCCTTATTAATAACTAGTCTAATTGTCTCCAATTTCTAGTTCAGTTCTCTCTCAATTTTCAATGACACTTGTAAGTAAATCCCAAAATCCTTTATCAAAACTTCCATTTCCATTTGACAGTGAATTCTACCGTCATTTATCATTTGTGTTGCCACTTGGCATTTTTCTTAATCCAAAATTACCCCAAATTTTCATAAATTTTCTAAATTTTACCAAAGTTTCTAAATCAATGCATATACTTTCCAAATCAACTTTCAACACATACAAAACCACAATTCTCAATATGATCACATTTATAACTCAATTATACCCGGAAAAATGTCAATGAATGCATGTACAATCATTTTAATGTGCAACAATTCATTATTCAAGTGTATGTGTATGCTATATTATACATGAGCATGAAACGTGCTTTATAACTTCTCAATAACTCTTATATTTACTATTTTAGCCTTAACATGGGTAACGGGATGTTACAAAATACCTTTAACCATAAGAAATAATTTATTTTCTAATACAAATGATAGTTCCTTTCTAAAAATATAGCTTTTGTTACTTTTTAGTCCTCTTGAATAGATAAATATGATTATGCATAGAAATATCCTACAATTATCTTTCCTTAAAATTTTGTTTAAAGTTGGTAATAAAAAATTAACTTTAATACCATTTGTTATCCCTAATAGCACCAAAAAGACAGTGAAATGGGGCTTATTATTTTAAAATTGTCTTGCCATTTAGTTTGCAATTTGAAAACTTAATTAAATAATATAGCAATAGATTTGTGGTTAAAACTAGAATAACAACCAAATAAGAATCAATAAGAAGATTTTTATTGAGGTTCAACCAATTAGATATGCTTACATCCTTAGTAGCTAAGAATGCTTTATTTTATTGTTAATCAGTAACTTGCTTAATAAGGATTACATATTTCCTATATATAGAACATGTTTACATAAGTATAGTTAATTGTAAACCCTAATTGGTACAATTCAACATAACTTACCTATTTAACAAACCCAACCTAACTTGATCATGATTCTAACAAGTCTTAGAATCCTTAATGTTTGTAATCCACCAAAAGCATATGTTCAATTAAGGTTGTTTGTCATTGACATCTTGGGATATGGTAGATCTTGTTGTCTCTATCACATCATGTCTCAAATTATGGATTCTTTACTTCTCTGCAAACTTGGAAACAGTTCTAGGACCTAAGCATGTTATAGAATGTGTCTTCCTTGAAAATATCTCTTTCACATTAACATGTCTATTTTGTTAACCTCATTTTTTTAGCTATGATTTCCATAATAGAACACCTCTTAAGCCACATTAGTTTCTAGATTGTGTTCACCCAAAAGGCATCCAAGAAACATCTCAAATTTGTATTTTTATATATATGATCCATACATAATAACAACTTTAATAATACTAAAATATTTTACATCTCTAGAAGCTAGTAGCCATATAGTCTCAAGTGTCCAATCAATGTACAAAATAATATAATTGCTTTGATACAATCATCCTATAAATAAACAAATAATGTTATTTCAATTTAACTTAAATGAGTAAGTAAGACTATAAGAAAGATTACAAATCAATATTTTTAGTGATTCAATAAATAAATCTACATATATTACATTGGTTTCACTTAAGATTTAAGTATTTTTTTCATTCAATCAGGTGAATGAAAAACCTTTTTTACAAATTTTTTCTTGCCTTTTAATAAAATAACCTTTTTAAAAATATCTAATCTATATTTTAAGGAAATAATGATAAATTTCACAATCGATTGGTGTGGGATAAACAAGTTGCATCCTAATAAGAGAATTTAAGTTTGAATTTTTGCATTTCTTTTATGGAAAGAAATTTAATTATTTCATTTATGAATGGAAAATAATTTAGTTATTTGATTTTTGAAGAAATATCTATTATTTATGTCCTTTCATTTCCTATATGTTTTTTAGGAATATAATTTTTCTGTATCAGGATAAGTTGGTTGGTTTAGATATAAACAACATTGTAATAAATCAATATTTGAATAAAATCATAGTATATGATAATTAGTTCAAAGTAATTGAAAGCTTGACATGTCATTAGGATGGCAATTGGGCCCAGGCCTAATCTGACCCTTAAAGTTGGTTTTCTAAAATAGTTAGTCTTAGGTTGAGCTTTCTAGTTTGGTTCTATTGCCTCGAGCTCCGAGCCAACTCGAGCCTAAAGTGCCCATCCTTGCATGTTAATCCAAAGACTTCTATCCCTTTTTTTTTAAGATCACCACGATCGAACTAAGAGACTACCACATTACCTCTAGTAGCCAATGGACCCCAATGCCATTCAACTACAAATTTTAAATCAGAATTTGGGATTTTTTTAAACCATAATTTGGGATTTTCTTAAACCAGAAGTTGATGGCCTACATTATATATTTAGGTTAATTAAAAAAAATTCTTAAACTTTGCTTAAATTTACAATTATAACTCGAATTTTAAAAAATGACAATTAAATGTTTAAATTTTTAATTTTTTTAAATTCTAACTCAACTTTAGTGTCTCCGTTATCTTTGTTAATGTGACTTGTCACGTATTCCAAAAATCTTAATTATTAACACACGTTAGCTAAAATTAACACAAGTGATGAAAATTAATGAAATGATATCGTTTAATCACATAATTAAAACTACGCCATTTCAAAAAATTGAAATCCCTAGATTAGTTTAATCTCTCTCTTTGTTTTAGTTCTCATGTTTGTTGTTATTTAATTTTTGTTTGCATTTCATTGGAAATTTGAATGGACTTTGGGATTTATTTATGTGACTAAACAATGTTATCTAATTTTTGTTTGCATCTAGGAATCTTATTTTTTAAATTACGTTATTTTAGTTATATGATTACACGATCTAGTTTCATTAATATTCATTATTTGTATTAATTTTAGTTTATTGTCTATTATTAATTGGTATTTCTGGAACACGTGATAAGTCATATCAGTAAAGATAATAAAAGCATTAATATTGAGTTAGGATTGAAAAGAATTAAAAGTTAAATATTTAATTGTTACTTTTTAAAAATTAAACAATAATTACAAAATAAAATAAAATTTAAGATTTTATTTGTAATTAATCGTAGAATTTGCAATTCATGGTCGTAATATGATTGGCTCTGGGCTACTACCACGTCAGCTTCTTGTTTCACACTCGGAATGGTCCTCAACAGCTCATTCATGGCTGTCTCTGAAACCAAATTCCTTGGCGGGCAGTTAAGTCCTGTGCTACCCTACCCTACCTCTCAGTGACAAACATCGGCATTCAGTAAGTCAAATCCTATCGAAAACTACAATACTGTACCTATAACCTAATAACGAAGGTGCCAAAAGGCCACTTGAGTCTTACTAACTAAATAACGTTAACCGTTCTTAAGCTCATCAATTTCTGGGTCTCCCAATATTGTCTCATGTGTTCTCCTCGTTTTCACTCTTCTAAATAGTATCTAGAGATTCCCCACTTTATTTGCTTTAACATATAGAGTTTAGATCTCTTATTTAATATTATGGTATTTTATTGTATCCAATAAATCTTAATCATTTATTTATGTGAGTTCCGTGTGAGTCTCACGTAGGTCCTGTAAAATAAATGACTGAAATTTTATAAGACAGAATAAAACAGGGTAATATTAAAAAAAAAATCTTGTCTCCAATATATGACCCGTCTAATCAAACAAGAAATTGGAAAAAAGGTACTTGCCTAGTTCTTGATTATGGTTTCGTGCTCTTAAATTACTAACATCTTATCAAAATTTTTATTTGTAACCTCTTGGTAAGGGCACAGGTTCAAACTTCATCGTATTTACAGTCGTTTAAAGTTTTTATCTGATTTTAACAGAGATTAATTTAGGTGTAATAGTTTAAAAGTACCTTTTTATAATTGAAAGTTGAAACCCTCCTAAAAATCTGGTGAGAAAAAAAAAACTCTAATTTGCATCCGCATAAGCATAGCTTCTTAGGAATTTCAGATTTCGGATTTAATATAATATAATATCATAGTCTACCATATGCTATAGCAATCTCCATAAGACGAAGTTAACCATTTTCTAACGAAAACTCAACTTCTCTGAGGCTCATGTCATGGCTTTCCTTTTGTCAACTTAGTCACTTCAAACGCATTATTTGAAACATTAATCAACTTCTTCTAGAGAAAGTTAAATAGCATTTTCTGAAAGAGAAGGCGATGAATCCGAAGTAAGGTCATTCATGATAGAATTAGGGCCAACTTCTGTAGCACCCTTGCTGCTTATGTCCTCAATCATCCTATGGACAATGCTCATCTTTGGTCTGTCTCTTGGCAACTCCGATACACAAAGCAAAGCCACCTGCGTGAGAGCCACCATTTGCTCCTCCATCTGCTTGCACCCAAACAGCTCAAAATCAAACACCTCCCATGCCCACTCTTCTCGCCCAACTCCTTGAACCCACTTCACCAAACTTGTATTTCCCTCCCCATTTGGCATCTTCCCTGTCAATAGTTCTAGCAAGACCACGCCAAAGCTATAAACATCGCACTTCTGGCTAAATTTCCTTGGTTTCACATTATCATTGTTTCTATCGTTGGGCAATAGTTCTGGAGCCTTATATGCATTGTTGGAGAAGGAGGGTGCGTGCAACAATTGGTGAAGACCAATGTCAGAAATGCATGCATTGCCAGAGCGATCAACAATGATGTTTGATGATGTTAAGTTGCCATGGAATAGCTTAGCTTTATCATAACTATGGAGGAAAGCAAGACCTTTTGCAGAACCTGAAGCAATTCTCAACCTTGCAGCCCATTCTAATGGAGTCCTTCCTGGTCCTCTGTTGCCTGTTGTCAACACAGAAACATCTCTTTGGTTAGTCCTATATAAAACTAAGGATAAAGGTCAAACCGATCAATATAATTTGAACCAAAATAGCGGGGCGTACCGTGCAAAAGTGATTGGAGACTTCCATTTGGTAGAAAATCATACACTAAAAGCAACTCATCCTTAGACTGATAATAAGCCCTGAGACTCACAACATTGGAGTGTCTCAATCCACCGATCACCTTTAGCCAACCATCGAGCTCTCTTCTTTTTCTTCTTTCTCGGACCCTCTTAACCACCAAGACACCGTCGCCGTCCATCAACACTTTGTATGTGGTCCCAACGGTGCCTTTACCCAACAATTCAGCAGACGAACTCAGTAGCTCATTCACCTTACTGAAACCATGACAACCTTCAAACAACACCATGTTCTTACCCTCCCTACTGATCCTACCTTCAACGTAGTACCCTCCAATTGGTTGTTGAGAACCAGTATCTTTCCTCTTCGCCAAATCTCCAGAAGACCCTCTTTTTCTTCTTCGCTCACGAAAACAGTAGCATGTGATAGTCATTAAACCTGACACAATCGCCATAGCGATGACACTGACAATGATGATCAGGACCCAGTTGTTCAACCTCTTCTTGGTGCTAGTTACAGGTTTACTTGATTGTGCTGGGTCGCTCTCCAACGTCCCACCATAGCACGCATTCAGCAACGGCTCCCCGCAGAGATTCTGATTCCCGCTAAAGGAACTCGCAGGAAATCGAGACAATGACGACGGTATTTTTCCGGAGAGATAATTATAAGAAACATTTAAATCTAACACAGAAGAAGGAAGTCTACTAGCAGAGCTAATGGTGCCACTGAATGAGTTGGCCTCGAGCCTAAGCGTCAACAGGTTCGACAATTGAGCAAGCTCAGTCATTGGAATCTCACCGGAGAAGTAATTGTAAGAGACGTCAAGTCGACGTAATCGCTGGAGATTGCCTAGACCAGGTGGGAATTTCCCAACTAAGCGGTTGTGAGAAAGGTAGAGGTGCTTGAGAGCTGCCCATGAAGAGAGACTGAAGTTTGAGGTAGAGGAGAGGTGGTTGTATTTCAAACTCAGGAGTCTGAGTTCAGTGAGCTGAATTAGTGGAAGAATTGAGCCAGTGAGGTTGAGGTCCTCAAGGACAAGACGGGTGACTCGGGGAGTTGAGGAGCTGCAGGTGACACCGAGCCAGGAGCCAGAGCATAAGTCAGTCGAATTAGTCCATGAAGAAAGCGAATTGGAAGGGTCTAGTACAGAGGACTTAAAGGCCAGTAAGGTGGCCGAGTCTGGATTTGATAAAGACTGAGTGAAGTGGAGGACGAAGAAGAAGAAGAAGATAAAAAATAAGAGAGAGAGTGGCTTTTCCAGCATTTCGGACATGTTTAATAATCTGCGTGGAGAAAATGGAAGGCGAGGAAAACAGAACAATGGACTAATATAACTGGCAGTCGTTGAGAGGGAGTGTTCGGAAGATGAGACGTGTTAAATGGAGCGTCGACCAACCGTCTCTTTATCACCAAACACTGGAAACCGTGGGAAGGGGACGCGCTAGCACACGGGGCATTGATAGTGTTGTAGTAAATGTGGAATTGGTTAATGATATGTTAACAGAGGATTGGGGCGTAATGCTGTGAATAATGGCGTTAGAATTGAAATTCAGATCTCCTGTCTAATGTTATGGTATTTTATTGTGTCAAATAAATTTCAACTGTTTATTTATGTGATCTTATATAGGTCTCGCGTGAATCTTGCGTAAGTTTTATAAAATAAAGAGTTGAGATTTCATGAGATAGAATAAAATAGGGTAATATTAGACAGAAAATCTTAATTCGCCCCCAACTTTTGGGGGAAATTGTCATAATCAGTGTGTATCGGATTGACGATGATAACCTTGTCTGCTAGTGTCATCCAGCCTTCGCTTCCCTTTCCAGGTTTTGTCATTATACTACTATTTCCGCTAGTCTCATCCAGCAATGGCTTAACTATATTACTATTTCTGAGATCGCACAGTCAAATCGATCAAGACGTCAACACTCGATGGGTTAGTTTGATGCTGTTCTTCTATGGCAGAGTCACGCATGTGGAGTGTAGAACCAACATCCTCTGTCTAATATTATTGTCTTATTTTATCTTATAAAATTTCAACTATTTATTTTACAAGACCAACACAAGATTTACGTGAAATCTACACAAAACTTACATAGTTAAAATTTATTGGACATAATAAAACATCATAATATTGGACAAAAAATTTAGACTAAGAGTTTTGGACTCTGTACTGCCAAACTATAATTAAAAGAAAAAGGTTTGTGCTTGCAGCTTCCTTTTTTTTAATCGGCATCAAGTTTTCAATTCAGACATGAACGTATTTACTCATGTCGGACAGCTCTTGTGAGTTGGCACATTTGATTTGATTGAAACACAAACCAGAAGAGACCTTTCTTGCATCAATGGCAATTCCAAACGTGTATTTGAATCCCACAGACTTTTCACAAGAGTGCTCTTTAATTTACTTTAAGCGTCGGCTGGAGCTTCTAATTTAAAGTTTCAGATCGTCCGACAAATTTAAACATAAACCCATTCGAAAGTGCTTCACGGAGCATTCATGTTTTTAATTACTCTTCTGATAACCAAAAGATGTTCAAAAAGCATAAAGCATGTTGGGTTGGGCTACTAAATTCCTAAATTTTAATTTTAAAAATGTTAGTTCAGAAAAAAAAAAGTTAAATATCCACTGCTACCAACATTGATCATAAAAAAAGGCTATAATTTTACTTATAATTTGTTGATTGTCTTGTTCTATTATATCCAATGTTTGAAAAACCGGACCAGACATTAAACCGGTCGAAGGAAAGGTTTAAGGTTTAGAGGTTCAACCGATAATAAACCGCTATAAAACCGGTATATAATAAATAAGAAATAAAACTTATAAGAATAAGTAAAAATAAAATATATTA
>JANTNU010000008.1:36539824-36554829 GCA_024752395.1 Erythroxylum havanense
ATTTGATAAAATTCCCTCCTATATTATTTTACCTAATTTCATTGGTTATATAGATTACTAAGTATTGAGGTACATTTCATGCAAAAATATATGCTAAACCTAGAGGCTAGTCCTTACTGTCAACAGACTGCTCTTCCAATCTTCGTCAACCTTCATTTGACTTTCAATTTCTATACATTAAAGCCTTCCAAATGATGCGTCATCTTTTGTAGATTCAAAATGATCTTCAAAGCGTCAATTTTATCAATTTGGATCACCATAATTATAGTGTGTTCTTCATGTGATTGGTCTCGTCTCTAATTAGAATGCGGGTTATGGTTCCACTCACAGTCACAGCTTATCTTAGATTTTGGATTATCCTTCGCATATCAAGTAAGTTATTGTCTGTAAAAGAGATCTCTTATCATCAAAATAAAAGGAATGACCTTTCTTAGTTCAACAATTCTCTTAATTTGAAAATTGCCTTATCTAATCATCGACAGTAACCAGCACAAGAGTAAGAGCTTATTGTTCAGCTATATCGACCCTAGCGAAGCCTCTCAGCAATCATGAATCCTTAAGTTTTCACGATCTAGCTTTTCACAGAAATTTCAGGAGCATATCATCATCTGCTGTTTGACAATGACGACATAAAATAATTTCCAAACGAATACATGTACTGTTGTTGTTATGGACAGAAATTTCAAGGGACATGTTTACAAGAGACGTGGAAGCGATACTCCTGAGTCCAGCTGTAGCGATTTTCGTTGATTAACTTGTATTTCTTAGTTGTTATCCTACACTTAGCTTTTAAGTCTTGCAAGTCGTGGATTCCTATTTTATAGGAAGTAGTTATTGCTTTTCCTTTTTTCCTCTTAAAGGATTGCATGATGGAACCCTCCCTCAAATTCTCTTGGGCTATTAAACCTGTACTAATTCTGTTCAATCCATCTTCAATATCTATTTATATAAAACTCACATAAATAAATGACTAAGATGAGTTGAGACAGAATTGGTACAGATTTATTGGACTAGAAGATCAAGTCCCGATAGAACCAAGGGTATTAGCGATAATTATTCCGATAATCAGTGTTACAAATATCTGTGGGTTTTCTCTTAATGAGCCCACCTCTATACTTAATATAGGTCATAATGAAAGAAAACTCCAAAAACAACTTCCGCAAGAACCGCACATTGACATTGTTGTTAGCTGTAACTCGATCACAGGGACGGGACTGTAACAGCTGTGTGCAAGAGCAAATAAAGGAATTGAAAAAGTATTGTTGTGATGTAATTTGGAGAAATTAAGTAGCATCACTGGCTTTTGCAAAGTGCTATGAATGGAAGAATCATGGTTTAGACAAATACACAACCATCAAGTATCTCATATCTGTAAATTACAGATACATAACAGGAGACCATGACCGGAGAATCATAGCAATAGTAACTCAGCTTTTCATCTCAGAGTTACTATTGGAAGTTCATAATCAAACAGATCAATAATTGACAAATTAGGATAGGAAAGATAACCAGATCACACACAGACATCACTAAGCTAATATTCCAAAAAGAAAGCATACAGATATTACATGATTGGAAAACAAATGTGTGACTAACCATCAAACATTCAACACATTGAGACTCCACAACTCTGCTATTCTTATGAATTCTGCTCAATGTTCCAGCTCCCTAATAAGAATACTATAGGCAAAAAGTTCAAGCATGAAACAGCAATGAACTCAGTGGACAGTCTAGGAGACTTTTATATCTAAGATGCAAACAAGTTAAGAAGTAGATTGTGTTTACTGTAATTTCCATAGAGTCCTATAACCACACATAGAAAGATACTAAGAAACAATAATTATGTTTAACTGTATAAACTCTTTATTCTTAAATTAAGCGTAGTACTACATGTTGTCAATGTGAACTGCTTGTGTAACTTAAACCTGTAAAGGCTACCATCATCCATTTGTGGAAAGAGCAGATGGACCTTTCCAATAGCCCCTTCAACAAATTATGATGAGTAACAATGGTGTTATACTACAATAATACATTACAGAAAAGCCACAGTCAAAAGAATTTAGGTATCAAGGATATAAAGCAACAACTTCCAACTACAGAAAACCAGTGCCTGCTTGGCGGTGGTGCAAAAGATTATGAGCAATTGAATCTCTAGCCTTCCCTGAGCTTCCTAATCCGAAAACAGCTTCAGGTACCATCTCATCATCAACAAGCTCAATCTTCAGCTCCGGATCCATCTCCTCACAACTAATTTCACAAATATTATGCAAAACACAACAAGCCCCAAGAACAATAGGCAAGTCTTGCAGTTTTACCTCCGTCCTCTTCTGCAGGCACACCCACCTCCCTTTCAACCTAGCAAAAGCATCCTTAACAATTGTTTGAATCTCCCCAATCTTCTCATTAAAAGCATGCTGCGTCCAAGTCAAATTTTGCTGTCTGTAAGGCACCAGTATCCAATCCAACAAAGGGTACCCTGAGCTCCCAACAATCCAGACATCCTTAAGAAGACCTCCATTAGCCCTTTGAAACAAAGCTGACTTCTCCAACACCTGATCATCAGGCATTGAACCAGGCCAACCAATACACACATCAGTAAACACCCCTCTTGGATCAACAACACCTTGAAGGGTAATGGAGTAAGACGTTTTCTGATTCCTTTCAGTATGTCTCTTATTAAAATAAGCTGCAACACTAATCTTTGGAGCTATAATAGGTATATGAGTAGTATACATAGACCCAACAACACCGGGTATATCCGAAATTGACTCAAATTCATTCTTTATCTTCCTTAAACCGTCCTCATCAGGCCATTGCAAATACTTGGGCATTAAAACGTTCCTGATAGCAGAACAAACTTCAAGAACTAACTTGTGACAAGTAGAAATACCTAAACCAAACCGCTTTGAGACAAGCCTAAGTGGCTCGCCAGTAGCCAATCTCCAAATACATACAGCAACTCTCTGCCTAACGGGAATTGCGTTACGCAAGGTGGTATCTTCCTTAGCTATAACTGAGTTAAGCTCATCACAAATCATGTCAAACGTGGACTTGCTCATCCTGAACGCTTTCTTAAACTCAATCTCAGGAAAATCAGGGCGGTTGCAATCATCCCACCAAGCTCTGTCACGGTCTTTGACCCAAATCCTCCTCTGTTGCCCTTGCCCTTGCCCTTGTTTCGTCTCGCTAACTCCATCTGAGGCCAACCCATTTGTGGCAGCGGTCAAAGCGGCCGCACCAGCAACTGCCCGAGAACGTTTACGCTTCACTCTGTCGGTTGCTTGAATCTCAGTATAGTAATCCTGAAGATTGGAGTAGTAGTCGACCATGGTTTTGGCCATTTTCTTGTGGTTGTCTTCAAATAAGAGCTTGTCTTCCCCACTGGCCTTGGTTTCCTCATCTTGATCGCACTTTTCCTGTTCGTCTATCAGCATTAGCGAAGTGATTATACCCTTCAAAGATTTGGTCTTGTTGGTGTCGTTGTGGTGACTGTTGGCATCATCATTGTTGCAGTGGGTTGTCTGTTTATTGTCCTGTCTTTGACGTTTCCTCTTGGTGCTTGGGGCTCTGGCCGGCTCATTCATTTCATCACCGAAGAAAAAAGAATGGGTGTTGGATTTGGAGAGAAACCGCGTTGTGTGTTGCTCGATTTAATGCATTTGGGATTTGAGATAGCAAATAAATATGTTGAAGCGGAGAAAGAAAGGGGTTTCAGAAGCAATGAGTGGCAAAGTCGTACGTTGTTCGGCTGACTTTTGCTGGCGATTGAAGGTTGTGTCGTGTGAAAACAAATTTGACAAATATGGCTAGAATTGGAGCGTGTACAGCTCAAATCAATAGATTATGGGAACCGAAGTAGTGGGTAGATGACCTTTACATATTATCCATCCGAAGCCGGTAATCTTAACTAAACTAATACCGCCGAGCCGACCCCATTCTATGCACCTAATGACTCAAACGAATGGAACATGTGCGAGGGAGGCGGTGTGAACGCGTTTTGGGTTGTGGACTTCGCATTCCAAGGAAGGTGGCGGTTGGTGAGGGGCGGTGACTTTGAAATATCAATACACCTTTTCTTTCCATCTTCTTCTTTTTTTTCTTTTTCTTAAATGCATTTAAAATGTTTTCCATTAATAAATTGCTGTTTTATTTTTTTTAATAATATATACAAGGACTTGAATTTAAATTATATAGAAATATACCAATAATCTCATATTGTTTAAATAATTGCATTTACGATGATTTATGTGGGTCCTGTGATTACAACACCGACGTCGTGTTCAATTAGAACCCGTCGGGTGCGTGAGTACGGACAGGGATACGGGTACTCGCTCCATTGTCCAATTCAACAAGGCAAGTTTATTTTGACCTCTACTGTGTCAATCTTTACTTTCGTTCAAGTCAAAAGACATACGATTTATGCGGAAGCATTTTGAAAATGAATCATCCTTCTGAAAAGGAAAGTAAAGGTGCTTGGGCTTCGCAAACAATTAACGGTTAAGGAATAAAAATTAATTGATGATTATTACAGGGATAATAGCTTTGGTATCTTATTCATTACTTTCTAGACTCTTTTTTAACATATTTTAATATTAATTAAATAAATAAATATAATTAATTAATTATAATATAAATAAATAATTAATTATAATATAATAAATTTTTATTTTCTTATATGTTTTAGAAACTAACCACTATCAATAGTAATGATAATTATTCCTTCTTCTTAGCTAACCATTATAATTATAATGATAATATCAATTCCTATTACTCAGGGGCGATTGGTTCGTATAAGGGAATGGTAATAAGAATTAACGGTTAAGGAATAAAAATTAAATGGACAATAGCTCTCATTTTAGTAAAAAACTCATTTTTTTAGTAGTGACTTTTTTAACTTATTTTTAATACTAATTAAATAAATATAATTAATTAATTAATATATTATAATTAATTAATTATAATATAAATAATTATAATATAAATAATATAAATAATTAAATTATAATTAATTTTTATTTTTTGATGTTTTTTATAAACCAATCACTATCAATGATAATGGTAATTATTCCTTCAGTTTAACCAACCATCATAATTATAATAATAATATTCATTTCTATTACTCAGGGGGGGGACGATTGGTTTGTATAATGGAATGGTAATAAGAATGATAATAAATATAGTGAGGAATGAGAATGAATATTATCATTATAATTATGATGATTGGTTAAGAGAAAGGAATGGTTACTACTACCATTGATAGCAATTGGTTTGTAAAAAATTGAGAAATAAAAATTAATTATATTTTAATTAATTATATTATATAATAATTAATTAATAAATTATATTACAATATATTAATTAATTAAAATAATGTAATTAATTAATTAAAACATTTTAAATAATAAATGGATTATATTTTAATTAATTATATTATAATTACAATATTGAAAGAATGGTTCATATTCCTCTCATAATGGAGAGGAATGAAGCAATGTCCAAAAATTAGGAATAAAAGTATAGACTATATAATCATAATCTCTTACTAAGTTTTATTTTTCATCCCATACTCATTCCTCTCTTTTCATGCCACCAAATAAGTACACCCTCATTATATTTATTCTTATTCCTATTACTATCTCTCATGTGAACCAACTGCCTCTCAAGTTTTCAAAAATTTTAAAGTAGGTTATAATATCTTCATGCTTATAAAAATAACAATAATATTTGTTGTCCCTCTCTTGTTTGGGAGAAAAAAAAAATAGAATTCATTAAACAACTCGTGGACGGAGAAGGAGACAATGTTACAACAAACCCAAAACTCTTAATAGCAGATTAGGATACCATGCCAGAACTAGAAAAGGAAGATAGTCCTCAAAGATAAGAGCCAAAAATAAACCCAAAAAAAGAGAAGTAACTGAAAAAATGCATTATGCATTCCATGCCTTGATATTGTTTTGATAAGATGAATGTTTGAAGAAAGGTCCCTGTCTAAATTCTGTTATTTATCTCTAGGTTGACTGCATAAATGCTGCAGCTTAGAGCAAGTTTAAAAGTTGTTGCATTTCCTTTACAGCAGTGATTTGTAGTAGCAGGCCACTCTTTGGTCGTGTTCCATAGTTGATCATTCTGTGAGACATTGCAGGAGTTACATATATTCCTTCAGATGAGCCAGGGACATTCAAAAAAAAAATAATTAAGTGATTCTATTCCTGAATTGCATAGGAAGCAAGTTGTGGAGAATCGTAAACTTATTGGTCTTTTCTGCATAATTTATACTTTATAGTGAACCAAAGCATGAAATTAGTTTCCGCAAGATAATTCGGAAGCCACACTAACCTCTATCATCGAAAAACAGGAAACGGGTTCTTTAGACTTTGAAAGTAGGATTTATTGAGGAAGATCATTAAAGGATGCGTTTTTCCTGTTAAGACATCTTTAACTTGATCTGGAATATTTCTTAAGAGTACAAGCTCTTCTTCTTTGTTTCTTATTGTTGGGATACAAAAAAGGACAATTTTCTAAAAGATCAACTAAAAACAAAACTTCCTCTTCAAGTTTAATTAGCAAATATCAATATAAAAATAAATGCTTAATAAAGAAGCAAATATTGAGACTTACATGAAACATTCTACAATGTAGACGAAATAAACTACGAATCAAATTGGCGAATAAATTCACTAAACTCAAATAGGAATTAGGAAGTTTGATATTTCACCCTACGATTACAAGTCTCACAAAGTTTCAAATTTGATATGTAAATCAACAAACTCTCAAACTAATCCAAAAACTAATAAAAAAGGATGAGAATACTATACTATTTGTTATCTTTGTGTTTTTCTTAACTTTTTGGTATTTTCGCTGCTCACCCATGAAAAACTATGTACCTTCTCTTTTATATGACAAAATAAGTTTTTTACACCACACACGACCATATCTCTTTAGCACTGCCTCACTAAACTCAAATAGGAATTAGGAAATTTGATATTTCACCCTACGATTACAAGTCTCACAAAGTTTCAAGGTTAAAACCAAATTTGATATGTAAATCAACAAACTCTCAAATTAATCCAAAAAACAATAAAAAATGATGAGAATACTATACTATTTGCTATCTTTGTGTTTTTTCTTCACTTTTTGGTATTTTCGCCGCTCACCCATGAAAAACTATGTACCTTCTCTTTTATATGACAAAATAAGTTTTTTACACCACACATGACCATATCTCTTTAGCACTACCTCACTTGTAGATGTACACAGTCACAGATAGCTACACAGTCACCACATATGGTTGTGTAATTCATGAATACGCCCTTTACATCTTTCTTTATATGATTCAAGATACTTACACGGTTGACGCACATGACCGTGTTAGTAGAGAACATGGGCATATGACACTTTATATGGGCATGTTTGTTTAAAAAAGGCTTGATCCACCTATCATCCATCTTGTCTTCACTTGTTTTTCATACCCAAGAACTATAAAGTGTCAATAAGGACTGAAATTCTCGAAAATAGGGCTGGATATGCGCAACAATCTCCTCTCAAGCCCAAATATAGAGAAGACATATTAAGCTTCAATAGCTACTTAAGATTCATCCTAACAGGTGATATGTGCTTAATTGTTGATACATTTACTCCACGACACTTAGTGATTAATGCTTTAAAATGCTTTAGATCTAACTTAAGTTCATATTTGATTTTAGGTACAAATTGGAAGCATAATAGGTAAAGTGAGTTGAAAGCATACTAATTGAGCTATCTTATTAAGATTCACACTCAATTATCTTCATAGAGCAAGAAGGAGAAGGATTAGGATTAGGATGAGGAAGGGACAAGAAAATACAAAAAACATGAAGCATATATTGTGTATACATCCCACGGCCATAACTAAAAATGTCATGGTCATGACTAGTATCTCATGGTCATGACATTTTTTGTCATGGGCGTGAGCACCTTTTGTCCCCAAAAACCTAATTCTTATTATAAATGTATTATGTTGATGGCTGAAACATTCCAGACTTGAATATTCTTCATTTTTGTGATTTCAGGAGCAAAAAAGACAACGGAGGCAATTCGTGGCTATTTCTTAGAGATTCGTGGAGAAGTTGGAGGGCTAACTTCCCAATACCAGTTCGGAGATGAAGTCGACATCGAGGAGCACATGTAAGCGTATCGTCTTTGTGTGTCATGTTCTTTCACTCTTTTCGGATTGTTTACCTTATCTTGTGTTTATTGATTGGGTATTGTGTAAAAATGATGTCAATACTCTATTATGTTGTTTTTTTAATGAAAACCCATTGTTAAAACTTGAATACGGTATGTATAATCGTGTTTGAAATCGTATGTGGCAATTAATGGTATTAAATCATTAGGGATAACATAATATAGGTTAAATAACTTGAGTTTGTGTGGTTATTGCTTAGATTGAACCATTTTTCTCACTCGTAATGCGACTATCTGATTAGAGAGTTTGTTATAAGTTTTTCGATAGTTAGGGTTAATTAAAGAGCTTGTTTTAACTAACTATGACCTAAGGGAAACTGGGATAAATTGAGCTTATTGTTAATCCACGATCAATAGTTCAAAGAGAGTTGTGAAGACAATAATGCAATGACATATGTTAAACTGTATGGAGGTCAATATTAAACGAAACAAACATCATTCATCAATTTTCTCACTTTTTTGCTATTTAAGTTATTTTTTCAGTCTTACTTTGTTTTCTAAATTACATCAAACCTAACCCCCTCTGTTTTACACACACACACACACACACACACACACACACACACACACACACACACACACACATACATAATATATAATTTAGGAAAGTAATTGGATTTAATTTCTGTGGGAACGACCTAGAGTCATCACAGTTATAGTTTTAGGTTTAGTTATTTTGAGTAGTGTTATGACATAATACATCAATTTTGGTGTCGTTATCGAAAATTAATATCCATTGCTTTTATGAATTTATTTGTTTTATTTTATTTTTATTTTTAATTAACTTCTTTCCTTGTTTGGTTAGTTACGATGCATGCCATGATATTCTCACTTTAGTGAATTGAAATTTGATCTAGAAATTGAAAGAACACTACACAAATCGAGAAGAAAATTTGCACAAAGTTCCTAGGATCCATCACCATCTGACAAGAGAATTGATTCTTCACTAGGAATTCAAATAGATTTAGATTTGCTATCTAATTCTTCTAGTGATTCCATTTCTGAAACAAATTCTAACATGACAGAGCAAAATAATGATCGCACTCTTAAGCAGTTGGCTACTCCTGATTTCAACCATCAATCTTTGTGCACTGATTTTATACTATTGATGTTGCTTTTGAGCTTAAATCTGGCCTAATTCATCATTTTCCTACTTTTTGTGGTATGCCAAGTGAATAGGGGCACATCGCCAAGGATTGGTTTTACAACTTGCCCTCTGAATCGATCACTACTTGTAATGAAGATGTAAATACTTTTCCAGAGAAGTACTTTCCTGCCTCTCGAGCTACGAATATTTGGATGTGTAATTCAACAACATTATGGGGAGACATTATATGAGTATTAAGAGCGTTTTGCTAGTTGTCCTTACCATCAAATTGGGGAACAACTCTTGATCTATTACTTCTATGAAGGGCTTATGCTACAAGAAAGAAATATGACAGATGCAGCAAGCAGAGGTGCATTAGTAGATAAGACATCTATTGAAGCCAAAAATCTAATTTCTAACATAGCTGCTAACTCTCAACATTTCAACATTTGAGAGGACCCTAGACCATTAAAAGTCAGTGACGCTACTACTGCCACATTAGAGCAACAGATAGCTGGCTTGACATCTCTAGTGAGATAAATGACTGCAAATAGTGCTTAAAAAGTCAAAGCGTGCAAAATTTGCACATTGATAAGACATCCAACTAATATGTGTCCAACTTTGAAAGAGACATCCACAGAACAATTAAATGCTTTTGGAAGTTTTCCAAGTCAACCACAAAAGAGTTATGATCCTAGCTACCCCTATGCACACAATTCAGGATGGAAGAATCTTCTATTCAACAATTATGGATTGCAAGGACAACAACAAAGCTCCTACCAATAACTGTATCAAAGACTGACAGCACGTGTCTAGTGCATTGCAAAATTTACCTGATTCTGCACACTAAAATTTGTAGTTATGGTGAGTCAGGATCGAATCCACAGAGAATATTCTGTTGACTTTTGTAACGAAATTAATTGATGCAAGGAAAAATAGATTGATTGGGGGGAGGGGGGAAGGCGTTGGATTTCAAGCAATTTAGAAATTAGAGTAAAAGTAAACTATCGAAAACAAATTAAAACAAAGAATCGAAATGAGAAAAGTATCAAATATAAGTAAGGTCCGGTTGTAGGGTCAATCTCGGCCTAAACACGATCAAACATATTCAATCATTCTAACATTTTTATAACTCTTTTCGGATTATTGATCTATGACTAATAGAATGCTATACAAATCTTGGTTTTTTCATAAGTTGTGTTTAATCAAGATACGATCATTAATTAAAACTAACTATTGAATAATTTATGATACGATCTCTAAATTCAATTTGGCAGCCATATTATAAATTAGAAAATGATTAATATCGGCAATGACCTCACACATGAGTTATCTAACCTAAGTTATTGTTCCTAAAGATTAACAATCATTAAATGCTACACAAAGATCAAAAGTAACGATTATAGATTGCAATCAATGTTTTAGCAATAGGTTTAAAACAAAACAATCAAAATAACATATTAAGATCATTCATCTCAAAACCAATCAAGTCAATACCAACAACACAACAATCCCCAAAAAATTACAACTTTAGAATGATAAAAATTAGCTTAATTGTGACTTGGCGTCGATAATCCCATTGAACCCGTATCGAAAAATTAGCCTTTCATCTCTATTTTCATGCTCCAATTGTGGGTCATTATCTCCGTATGCCACCCTCCTCTTCTCGTTGCCTTATTACCCTCTCTACTTTTTACTGTTTACGATGGGACAATTAAAGATGTGAATATTTTGGTCCAACAGACTGTTCACGCCAGCCCTCTCTTCACACCTACTGCAAGCTCTTCTCCGCACTCCAGCCAAGCCGCAGACCCCCTCTCTTCACGCCTCTCTTCACACCTAGCTGCTGCCGCCACTGTGTATTGACGGGACAAATAAAGATTGCTCACCTTAAAACCTTCTTCTTCACAACTTCTGGGACGCCGCATTTAGCACAGTGTATGCATACGTTTAATGCCCAAACGCAAACGCATCCGTTTCGTGCCTAGCTTGCATGCGTTTAACGTATGTCCCGCTGCTCTTAACGCCATCATTTTGGCTGATTCTTCAATTGGCTTGTTTCATCTTTAATTTTCTTTGTATTTTTAACATGTCTCTTTTTTCTTGGCATTAATTGCTTGCTTGAATATTTATCATTCTTGCTCCATGACATCAAAAGATTATGATTCTTTAGAAAATGACCTAAATGTAGTACTTTCAACTCATTTTAATTTATTTGATTCTAAAATGTACCTAAAATTATGTATGAGTTAAAGTGAGTATCTTAAGTATTTCTAAAACATTAATCACTAAGTGTAGGATACCACATGAGTCACAATTTAAAAATTTATCAAGTTCCTTTGACCATTCTTGGGCAAATCGTCAAAATCAAAATCACAAACCAAAACTTTAACTCATTTTCTACATTTTTAAAGAATAGATGACCATAAATAAATGTGAATGACTTTCAAAACCTAATGATCATAAATAAAGGTGAATGACTTTCAAAACCTAAGCAAAAATTCAACATTCGAAGCTTCTACTCATGATCTATCAATATTCACTATCCTTAGAAATTGAATAATCTAGAAGTAAACTTGGACAAAAGGTGTTTAAACAAGATATTTCCATGGATCCACTCAAACACCATTCATGATCACAACAGTCAATAACTTTGCATATAATTTCATTTCTCCAATACTAAATGTCACATATATAATCGTGAATCAAATGACTTTTTAAGGTTTTAATGTGGATAAAGATAAGGTGAGATGTGTTTAGGTCAAGTAGCATGCAAGCCATCAAAGATAGTGAAACAAAAGTAACAATCAATCAAAAACTGGGTATCGTCAGCTATAACGAATGTAATATTTATATTTCACAACCTCATTCAACTCTCACACACAAACCACATGAAACATATATCAATATAAAGAAATCAGTCATACGCTTTATGCCAACAATACATTGAAATCACAAGAGTGAACCTTCCAAGCCAACATTTACCTCATATTCAACATATTCAAATAACACATTCATTATAACTGTAAGAAGATGCATTAACCATAAACAACTTTTCAACACATATGCAATTCCTCCTTGATACATTTATTTTAAACAATTTTTCATTTTTCATTTTTTCTTTTTCATTTTCATTTCTTTTTTTTGCTTCTCTTTTCTTTCTTTCTTTTCCTTATAAAAATTAAAATAAACCACATCAACATGAGAATTTCAATGATAAGATATAACAAAACATCCCAACATTAACCAACCCACACATATGTACACCCCTACATTTACACTTTTGTACATCCACAAACTCACCAATCACGAATGTTCCACTAGCTTTATGGTTTGGAAAGGACATTTGATTAAGTATAAAGTAAGTAATATGGTTGATACAAAAAGAAAGGCTAAAGCTTAAAGGGGTTTATCAAGGGAAAAATCATATTAATAGGATAGGTTATTTGGCTAATATACTTTATGAAAAACAAAGAATGCCTAATCATGTTCATATTAATGCATGTGATAAAAATGTAGTCTCGAATAGAAATGCAACGCAAAATCAGGATTTACATGTTATGAAGATCACATATTATCAAAAGGCAATGAGACTGATATGGATGTGTCAGTCAAATAAGGCTCAAAATCTCACCAGCTTTGTCTACCACTAATCATTGTTCTTTTAAAGATAATGTACATTAACAAACCATAAGAGCAAAAGTAAATGTCAAATTTTGCTATGGATTTTATTAATCAATTCACTCTCTAATTATGACTAAGTAATCTTAAAAGCAATAGAAAACAAGAATTTTTTTTGATTTTGTTTGTTTAATTTTAAAAACTCCCTACGAAGTCATCTAAGCTACTATTAAGATAAAAAACATGCATTAAGACTAACGCAGCCCACCCCTATACTTAAAACTTGCACTGTCCTCAATGTAAAATCAAATGTAAGAAATGGAATAATTAACAAAAATAACAAATGCAAAAATGTAAAAGACATAAATTAACTTCCCTTGGGTTGCCTCCTAAGCAGCGCCTTTATTTAACATCATTGGCTCGACCTCCAGTTGCACGCTTTAAGTGACAACAGCCATATCCTCCAACATCAACACCTCCAAATCCTCCGTTTGGAAGCCCTCATAATATGGCTTTAAGTGATGACCATTCACTTGGAATGCCTTGTCAATTTTGAGGCTTCGTATGCCCACTGCACCAAAAGTAAAGACATGAGTGATACAAATGGACCAACCCAACGGGAATGTAACTTACTAGGAAAGAGTTTGATTTTGGAATGATATAGTAACACTTTTTGGCCCATCGAGAAGCTTTTCCTAGAAATTATCTTATCGTGAAAAGCTTTCGTTCTCTCTTTATATATCACTACATTTTGATATGACTCATTCCTCATCTTTTCCAACTCTTGAAGCAGCAACTTCCTATGCATTCCCGCATGATCCAAGTGTATGTTGCATCTTTTTATAGCCCAATATGCCTTATGTTGTAATTCCACTAGAAGATGACATGGCTTTCAAAACACTAGCCTATACGGTGACATTCTAATTGGTGTTTTGTAAGCTGTCTAGTAGGCCCATAATGCATCTTCCAGCCTTACATTCCAATCCTTCCTATTAGGTTGCATAGTTTTCTCCAGGATTAACTTGATTTCTCGATTCGAGACTTCAGCTTGCCCGTTAGTTTGAGGATGGTAAGGAGTAGAAACTTTGTGCGTGATGTGATATTTTCTGAACATTGCTTCTATCACCCTGTTGTAGAAGTGGGTTCTTCTATTGCTAATGATGGCTTTCGATATCCTAAACCTAGAAAGAATGTTAGTCTTAATAAAATCTGCAACAACCTTGGCATCGTTAGTCCTAATAGCTTTGGCTTCCACCTATTTGGAAACTTAATCAACCGAAAGCAATATATAAGTAAAGCCAAACGATGGAGGGAAAGGTCCCATAAAATCAATGCCTCAAACGTCCAAAATTTCACAAAAAAACAAAGGAGTCTGTGATAATTGATCCTTACGAGACAGTTTACCTGATCGTTGGCTTCTATCATAAGATTTGTAGAAGATATATGCATCTTTGAACAATATTAGCTAGTAAAAGCCGCTCTCCAAAACTTTCTTAGCTGTCATTTTTACTCAAAAATGTCCTTCACAAGTGTATGAATGCCAGAAGGCTAAAATTGATAATGATTTATTTTTCGGTACACACCTCCTAATAACTTGATTTATATAGTGCCTCCAAAGATATGGGTCATTCCATATGTAGCGCCCCCTTACCGTAGAGTACGCATCGGGACGCCCGTAGGTCATTCCGATACATAACCTACGATAAGGGTGCACTACGAACGATCAAGTCTAAAACCCACATGGCATCAATATACTAAAACTGTAATGACGATTTCACTGAATTTTAAAAACCGAAACACTTCTCATTTCATTTCTTAAAAACCATCAGTACAGAATTCTATCATAATTACAACTGTACAAACCTAAAAGGTAACTCCTAACTAGGTCATCCCCAAAAGATCCCAGCTGACCGACCTGTGAGCCATACTTTCTTGCCGGCGCTCACACAGCAGGAAAAGTCGTGCTAACTGGAGCTAGAAGTCTATTATCTCTGTCATGAAAAATAAATGCAATGTTGGGTGAGTTTGCGAACTCAGCGAGAAACCATCATCGATGGTCCACCCAACTCATGCA
>JANTNU010000008.1:36763730-36788598 GCA_024752395.1 Erythroxylum havanense
AAGTTAATTAATGCTAACATAACTTACTTACTTAATCTAATCATGCTTAATTTATAAAAAAAATTTTGGGGCTAACATAAATCCTTCATTTCCCTTATGAAAATGGCCATGCAAAATTAACCTGAAGGTTTGTTTTGAGAAAAGCTAGAATGAAGCTTGAATAAGAGGTAATGCACGATCATGACAAAAAGGGGTCATTAAGGGGTTGCAAGATCATGCACAAGCACAATTGTGGCATAGTAGGATCAATTGGAAGTGCACAATCGTGGCATAGGAGGATCAATTGGAAGTCCACGATCGTGACAGTAAAGGTATATTGTTGTTTGACAACTTTGAACACTCTTCACTCTTTTGGTCATAACTTCTTCTTCGGACCTCCGATTGACTTGAAATTTAGACCACAAACTTCTCATACATTGTTTCTCTTCTCCACAAAATTTCATAGCCATATGAAATCATTTGGAAAAGACTGATAATGAATGATTGATGAATTTAAGATGAAATGAGCTGGAATTTATTAAGTGGAGTGATTTCACTAAACATTCATCAGTATTTTGGCCATATCTTGACCTGTATATTTACAAATGGAATGATTTTTTATTTATATTAAACTAGAGAAATATGAATACAAATTTCATGAAGAAATCAAATTTTAATTTTGTCTTTAAGAGTTTTAAGTTTTGGATTGAAGTTGAGTACCGAGTATAAGTACAGTTGAAGAACATTCTGAAGTATTTTGAGTATAACTTTCAAAATACTAAACCAAATTGTATGATCTTAGTTTCACTAGAAACTTAAGACATATGGAAACATGGTTTTTTTATGAAGGTGTTATCTAAATACTTCATTTTCCTTGTCTTAATGACCATGTTAAATGGAATCAAAAATCTACTTTTAGAAAAAGTTGGAATGATCAATTGAGTTATGAACTTAGACTCAATTTGTTTTGTTGAGGTACAAACCTAAGCTCAAATTAGACTTAGGTGAGTTTTGATATCTGAATGACAATGTGAAGTGAATAAAGGAAACATATCTAGGATTGTCATTGAACATGCATTGTACATAATCCATACACACATTTGTGCATAAATGAATACTTATAATAGTGCAAAATAGTGATGCATGTAAATAGATATGTATTGCATAATTTAGAAGAGCATATTGAGCGACAACAACTAGATGTTGTTGAGACTTCGAGGCAATAGCTTTATGGAGCAACGGTGAGCAATTTAGATGGTCTCACTTAATAAATTGTTTGTTTTAAATGTTACATTGAATTAACTTATGAATGTGATTGCGTTGATTCCAAACATCAAATGTCCGAGGCATTTGATGCATGAATGACATATTGGAAGTGTTCCTTGCGTGTGAATTTGACGAAAAAAATGATTATCAACATATATGTTGAATGTCGGACCAAAGTTCGAAGATAAATATGAATTTGAATGTGATGCATTTCATTACATGAATGCTTGAATAGATAATGGCAGTTGTGACTTGAGTAGCCACCGAAAATGAGCTTAAAACTCATTTTGTGATTAAGGGCGAAAGGCTCGCTATGTATAATGAGCCTTGTATCCCCAATAGGTAAGAGACAGTTATCAATGAGCCCAATATCCAAAATGGATATGGGACAATTATAGGCACTCGGTCACAACAATATAATAATCAGAAATAAGTCTCATGAGCATTGCATATACATTTAATATGTATGTTTAAATGATTATAATGTATTGTTAACTTATATTTGATTAAGAACAGGATAATTGTGAATAAAGTGTTATGTGATGCTACATGATGATAAATAAAATGACAAGAATTAAGTGATTGTATGTATTGATGTGATGTATGAATTGAGGTAATCATTGAGGATGGTTATCTCACTGAGTTTGCAAAACTCACTGAAATTGCAAAGTTGACATTTTAGGACTGAAAGAGGACACTAGGGGCAGAGACACTCTACAAAGAGCATAGTTCTTGTTCTTTTGGAAAGAAGAAAAGGCTTAGAGGTTGGTCAACTGAGATTGAAGGACTAGATAAAATTTTTGTATAATTCCTCATGTATGTAGCGTGTTTTGTATTTAGTTTTGATAATGTACATATAGGGATGAAATATGAAATGCTACAATAGACATATTCAATTTTTATGAAATGAAATGAGGATTTCGGTTTTAAAAATGTTGTGACATTTACCTGTTAGTGATGATGCCATGATTAAGTTAGTTATGTGATTGCTCTAGCATGCCACTCTTATGAGACACATATTCGGATATCACTCAGGATGTCGAGTATGTGTCCTGCGAGAGTAGGGTGTTATATGAAGGGCTTATCTTTGATTGAAGTTTTGATAAAATTCTTGGTTGGTATAATGAATCATTGCCTCCTAATCGTACAATGGTTGATAATTTTTACAATATGAAGAAAATTTTTAGGGGCTTTAGTTTGCCAGTTGAAAAAATTTATTGTTGCAAATTAGGATGTATGTTGTTTTAGAGAGATGATGTGGAATTACAAGAGTGCAAATTTTGTGATCAATATAGTTTCAAACTTAGAAAGAATACTATGAAACAAAAATTAGTAACTTGGAAGCGAATATATTATTTCCCGCTAACTTCGAGACTTCAAAGATTATATGCCTATGATGTTATTGCGTCTCACATGAGATGGCATAATGATCATGAACAAGAAGATGGAATAATGAAACATCCATTGGATGCATTTGCATGGAAACATTTCAATAACATCCATTATATGTTTGCAGTTGAAAGTTGAAATGTTAGGTTGGGATTATCGACGGATGGATTCCAACCTTTTGGTCAACTCAGGCAACAAAATAACTTCTTATAATTTGCCTCTATGGATATATATAAATGAGGCATATATGTTCTTGACAGTGATTGTGCCAGGGTCTAGAAATCTAAAGTATAAAATTGATGTATTCTTACAATCATTGGTATCTAAATTGCATCATCATTGGGAATATGGTGTGCAAACATATGATGTATCTCTTTAAAAAATTTGTGATGAGAGAAGATTTGATGTAGACTATTAGTAAATTTTCAGCATATGCTATGTCGGCAGGAAGGAGCATAGCAGGGAAATTAGCTTGTCCTTATTGGGGCAATGATTATAATGCGTTTTATCTTCCTAACAGGGCCCAAACATCTTAGTTTGACAATCACGGGAAATTTCTTCCTACAGATCTTCCATTTAGACGCAACAAACAAAAGTTAATTAAGAATAAGATGACACAAACATCTCCTCCCCTAATAGAAGATTAATGAATTAGGGTTGTTGAAAGTTACAGAACTTGAAGCTGATGAAGTTAATACAAGCATTAGTAAAAACTTTGGTTAGAGAAAACGAAGCAACTTTTAAGATTTGCCATATTGAAAAATTAATTTGTTACGTCATAATCTAGATGTGATGCATATTGAAAAAATATTTTTGATAACCTTCTTCAATAACATAATGAACATTGAAGGAAGGACAAAGGATAATGCAAAATCACGAGCTGATTTGAAGCTTTTGTGTAGAAGGAATGAGTTAGATAAATATCTTTTCACTAATACATATATGAAAGCATATTACACTTTGGACAAAAACAAAAGTAAATTTTGTGTGAATGGTTGAAAAGTCTACAGTTTCTCGATGGATATGTATCAAACTTAGCAAGGTGTGGATATGAGGAAGTACAAGTTATTTGGGATGAAATGTCATGATTGTCATATGTTTATGTAAAGGCTAATTCCAATTACATTTTGTGGGTTGCCACCAAATAAGGTTTGGGAAGCTACAATAGAATTAAGTTTGTTTTTCAAAAACTTAACATCATCTGAAATAAATTTAGTTGAAATGGAAAAACTAGAAAGGGAAATTCCAATAATCTTGTGCAAATAAATAAGGAATTTTTCCTCCAAGCTTCTTTGATTGTATAGAGCATCTACCCATACATTTAACACATGAGGCTAAACTTGTTGGTCCAGTTGAATATCGATGGATGTATTTATTTGATAGGTAATTATAGTAAATATTTAAATTGGAGTTATAACATGTTTTATTCTCAATATTGTATACCAATAGTTATTTGTAATGTAGTTATTTGCATCACTTGAAGGAAAATGTCAAAAACAAGGTTAGAGTTAAAGATTAAATATGTAATGCTTATTTAGTGAAGGAAACAAGTATATTTTGTTCACATTATTTGAGATGCATGTGTACACAAGAGAAAGAAAAATTTCTCGTAAGGACAATGGGGAGGAACGGGTGATGTTTATAGTAAATTATCCATTTTCACATATCATGGACAAACATATGGATGGTCAATAAGAAGAATGTTAACAGAGGAAAAAATAGAGGCTGGCCATGGTTACATTTCATTGAGCTGTCAAAAGGTTCAACCTTTTGTGTAGTAAGTTGAAGTTGATTTTCAAATTGATTTTATGAGTTTTCTAAGCTAGTGTTATTCACAACTAAAATATATAATAACGCTTTTAGATTATACGAGAAATAGTTACACAAACTAATGCCTAAAAAACATTGGATGATATCAATAAAAGAGTTGAAAGACAATTTCCTCATTAGTTCAAGAAATATGTTAGTTTTCACTTATAATTATTGAAATGGTTGAATTATCAGATCAAAGTGTTCAAATGGCATCATACTATTTAATATGAAAATTTTTGTATAGGCCTAAGAAAATTCGATAAAGAACAAGTTCATATGTGATCTTGCGAAAGGACTTTTGTGAACTGTTAAATCATATCTGGAATATTTTGTTAATGGATACAAACTTCATATAGAATATCATGGTTATAATATGGCAACAATAAACGGTGAGGTTTTCATACAGGGAGAATTGATGGATTACTATAGTAAAATTATTGAAAATACTTAAAATTAAGTACCCTGCATTGTCAATAAAGCAAAGTTTGATATTTCAATATAACTAGTTTTATCCAACTCTTAATGTTGGTACAAAAGTGTACAGCCGATACAATCTAGTTCAAATTAACCAACTAATAAGATTTAGACAATTTGAAACTTTCTTGTTGGCCATGTAAGCAATCCATGTGTATTACGTCCCTTTTCTTAGCTTACGATGAGATAAGTCAGATTGGTTGGCCGTTTGTAAAGGAAAACCTAGAGGTGCTTTTGAATTGCATGGAAAAGGAGAAAATAAGAGAATTGAAAGTGAAGCATTTTAGGAAGATGTTTATGAAATAAATACATGTGTTACATATGACTAGAATAAACCTTTGAATGATCCAAATAATGAATATGTTAAAATTTTTACTGGAGAGGATGAGGAGGGCGAGAGATCTAAAGAGGAGCCTGAGTTTGATTATAATTCTTCTGAAAAAGAAGATGAAGATGATTTTGATTTACAATTAAGTGATCATGATAGCAATTCATTTGTGTTTGTAATAGAATATTATATGAATAAATCTATTATTACATTAACAATATATTGTAATATATTCAATTTATATTGTTTTATTACTGGAATATTCAATAAAATGTGAATTTCAAGTTAAAAATAGTCTATTAAAGAGAAAATAGGATATGATTTGACCAAGGTTAAGGTTACCATGATTTGGAGCCATTTACTAGGTGAAGCATCACATGTTGCAGCTGCTACAAAATCAAGTGTTGTACCTCTAGCTACTGCACATCCAAATGAGACATCACCTTCTATACATACTATTATACCATCCAACACCCCTATACTGATAGAGATATTAGGGGTAAACATTGTCGATAAAGAAGGCGACCTCCAGCTTAGAGCTAAGGGAGTAGATAGAAGAACATATATCACAATAGTCAGTAATCTATTAGTGAAAATACATAAATGATAACACCATAGGTTTATATTGAAGTTATAGGTTTTAATTTGGAAATGATCTAAAATTGTTTATATATTAGGTTGGTTTCGTCTGGAACATGCTCAAGAAACATAACATCCAAGTTCAAAGAGAAGATTGATCTTTAAGGTTATATATGGAAGAATGTCTCTCAAGAGACAAAGGATTTTTATTAATCAGGAGTTTGAGGTACAAAAAATATATTCCTTGGTATTTTTATCTAATTAATGTAAAAACATTAATTAGATAAATATTGTAGGTTATAATTAAAATATGTTTTTCTTTTTTTTTTGTAAAGAAATTTTTGGGATTTCAAATTTAATGTCATAAATTAAAAATTATGGGAGAGGCGAGCTCGTATACATTATAAAGACTTTCTTGATGTTCTACACATGACTGGTGTACGACCTCCATAGATATCTGAAGAAATATAAGGTCATTCTGCCAACAGACATAGGGGACTAAGGAGAGGGAGAGTCTTCCTGTACACACTGGAGGATTTATTACCCACCAAGAGCATACAAAGAAACTTGTAACTATCCACACTTCACATTTATATTTTGATTTTTGATTTTGATATATTTCAATTTAATATGATGTGTGAATTTTAGAATGAAAATATATGTGTATTATGGAGAATGATAATGTTATAAATGTCTGGTTGCCATATATGATTGTATAGTTGAGTTACTTTCTTTGTTCAACAGGGGGTAAATATCATAAAAATAGAGGAAACTCTATCAAAAAATTTTAAAATTGTATTTCACTTATAACATTTTATTTTAATGTAGGAAAAGTCTATAGGATGAAAGTCTACACCCCGTCAACTCTTTTTGCTTAGTCACACTGAGAAGCATGATGATGTAATCTTCGTAAATACTTGATATAGAGAACTTAATGTATATGAAATTTATGCTTTAATAGTAATTCTTAATAATTACCAATTATTAACATAAACATTGTCTCTTGATAGGATCAAATACAAGAAAGCATTCAATGATAGTCTCAACACTCTGAAACTGTTGATGAGAGTCAGGCATATCTTGATGAAATGGGTGGTAAGGACCATCGAGGAAGGATCTTCGGCTTAGGCTTATTTGTGAACACATGTTATTCGCAATCCTCCATATTTAGTATAGCTGCATCTAGCATCCAATGTGAGAGTCGTTCAGCTTGAGAGCATAGTATAGAAGCTAGCAACTCATATGCAATAGTCGATAGAGTATATAGCTTAGCTCCGTAATAAGATGGATGAGTTGGAGGAGAGGGGCAGTACCTCATCATAGCAGTCAAACCATCCACCTTTACTAATTGCGTAGCTTAGTTTTTCTACTCTTAAGTCATTTTATATGAATTACATATTTATTATTGTAGATAATAATTTTTGTTATCAATTAAGATAAATTTTACCTTATATTAGCATTCAACTTACTGTTTAGATAAATTAAATGTACAAAAATTCAACATATTATTACTAGATAAATGTAGAAATTAAATATTAATCATAATATTACCAATCAAAATTAAATTTGCAACTTAAATGTATGAAAAATAAAAGAACAATATTGGTACATTTATATACGAAATTATCATATCTATCGGTAAATTTAGTATTAAATTTACCAATGGAATAAGAACATCCCGTCGCTAAATTTTTCGACAAAACTTCAACAACTTGACTGTCGTTAAATTTACCAACACACATACAATATTTGTCAATAAATTTACCGATGGAACACAACTTACCGTCACTAAATGTTCTAAAAGATTTTCAATACTTTGTCCGTTAATAGCATTTACTAACATAATAGAAATATTTCGTTGGTAAAGTTACCACAGACTTAAAAATAAATTACCTCTATGTTACTAAAAATTATCGGCGATCGTTTCTCCGATGACTCATGCGGTCGGTAATTGTTGTGGCAAAAAACCTTGACAATCCGTAAGTAATTTTCATCACTAAACACCCATTTTCTTATAATTTGTTTTGGGTATTCTTATATTTCTTGTTCTAACCTCTCTAAGGAAAAGAAGTTAATTCGGAGCAACTTTTAAAATATATTTAAAGAACTCAAAACATGGTAATAACACGCCATTCCATGCTCTTTCATATCCATT
This sequence comes from Erythroxylum havanense, assembly GCA_024752395.1. Lineage (NCBI taxonomy): Eukaryota > Viridiplantae > Streptophyta > Magnoliopsida > Malpighiales > Erythroxylaceae > Erythroxylum > Erythroxylum havanense. The sequence goes on from JANTNU010000008.1 coordinate 36,771,713, forward strand.
CTATTTTTTTAGAGGGTTTTATCTATGGAACATTGAACCTATATGCCACCCTATTCAAGTTATGTTCCAATAAGGGACGTTCTATTTCTCTAAGTGCTACTAACATGGCCCCATATTTAGTCTATGTTCAACAATATAATAGTAAAATAAACCTGTTTTCATCACTATATTAATGGTGATTATCCATGTAAAAGTTTCAGAATATAATATAAACAATATAAAGCCCATATAAGTAATGAAGAACAACCATTCAGTTCTCGAGAAATAGTTTCTTAAATTCGTGATCAACGAAGACAACATAAGAAAATCTATGAATATACATGAATCTCCCTTTCTCTTGACTCTATGTTGGTGTTTTGATGTAAAATCTTGTAACTTTTCAGAGGAAAAAGCAACAAAAAGTCGAAAGAGAGGAAGAGATAATTGCAGCTGTACGAGGTGATGGATGCTCTTGTTCATATATACAGAGATCGTTGCCAGACGATTGGTCCTCACAATAAGGAATTCTCCGAGAACCAACCACCATGCAATTATTTAGCCTGTAAAGGATTAGAATTGTTGGTTCGACACTTCGCTAGTTACAAGTTGAGGATACCCGGCAGGTGCAGCCATTGTAGGAGGATATGGCAACTATTGGATCTTCACTCCCGTCTTTGTTCTGACTCAGATACTTGCAGGGTTCCTTTATGCAGGTAATGTACGTTCTTCTTCTCTGTTTCATCAAGAGAACATAATCATGATGCTAACATTCCTAGTGCAAATTGTTTCTATTCAGGAACTTCAAGGAGAGTACTGTGAAACAGAGCAAGAAGGACAAGATGAGGTGGAGAATACTAGTTAAGAACATACTCAGAACCAAGCGAATTGGAGGATCACCTTTCTTTTCTTTTAGATGCCTTGACTTCTTGATAAAAGAAAGTAAAAAGGCATTCAATTGCATATTTTTTTCGTGTAATTATCCTCCTAGAAGTAGGAGATAAAGAATTCAGCTGGTTTCTTGAGAGAAACCATTAATAACAAAATAGATTCTTTTTAGAATCTTTGTACTCTCACGTGTTGGAAAGCTGCCATAAGCATAAATCTGAGCATAAGGATCAATATCTACTGATCTCAACTTTTTTGTGCAATCTGTTTTGGTTCGTTGTCAATAGTTCAATTTTTGTGGACTTTATTTATTGAATAGATAGAATTTTGTTCTCAACTTTTGTGTACAATATGTTTTAGTGCGATCTCATTCATTTAATTTTTATGGGCTTTATTTATTGAATAGATAGATTTTTATAAAACAGAATTGGAATAAAGTAATAAGAATAGGTGATTTGGTCTGAGCAAGAGTCCCACATAGATTTAAGTATATTCGAAAAAAAACATATCAGCCACCCCACCTAAAACTTCTAGTGACCAATTCTTTGTACTGTTTTAGATATCTTACATTATGAGTAAAACTTTGAAGATTATGTCCATTTGATTTTTTCAGAATAAATATTTGTTTCAATAAATACAATGTAAATTTTTGTCAGTGAATTAAATGAAATGTTAATTAAGTATTGTATATTTTTTATGATGCCATTTAAGTGCTCTAACATACCATTGTCATAGGATATGTACTTAAATGTCCTCTGTAGTGGGATGTTACACGATGGATATGTTTCAAACTTGATAAGGTGTGGACATGAGGAAATACAAATTATTTGAGATGAGAAGTCATGAATGTCATAAGTTTATGCAAAGGCTAATTCTAATTGCATTTTGGGAGTTGCTACTGAACAAGGTTTGAGAAGCTATAATAAAAGTAAGTTTGTTTTCCAAAAGCTTAACATGATCTGAAATAAAGTTGGTTGAAATGAAAAAAACTAGAAAGGGAAATTCTAGTAATCTTGTGCAAATTATAAGGGATTTTTCATCAAAGCTTCTTTGATTGTATGGAGCATCTAGCCAACATACAAGGCTAAACTTGCTAATCCAGTTGAATATCTATGGATGTATCTGTTTGAGAGGTAATTATAGTAATATTTAAATTGGAGTTATAACATGTTTTATTCACAAAATTGTATACCAATAGCTATTTGTAAGGTATTTATTTGCATCACTTAAAAGAAAATGTCAAAAACAAGGCTAGAGTTGAAGGTTCGATATGTAATGCTTATTTAATAGAGGAAGCAAATACATTTTGCTCACATTATTTTGAGTTGTATATGCACACAAGAGAAAGAAAAGTTTCTCGTCATGACGATGACGGAGGAATGGGTGATGTTGATGGTAGCCTATCTATTTTCACATATCCTGAATGAACATATGGATGATCAATAAGAAGAATGTCAACAAAGGAAGAAATAGAGGCTGCCCATGGTTACATTTTATTAAACTGTCAAGAGGTTTAACCGTTCGTGCAATAAGTGGAAGTTGATTTTCAAATTGATTTTTTGGGTTTTTGAAGCTAGTGTTATTCAGACTAAAAAACATAATAATGTCTTTAGATTATACAAGAAATAGTTACATAAGCTAATGCCCAAAAAAAAAACATATGATGATATCAATAAAGGAGTTAAAAGACACTTTACTTAATGGTTTGAGAAATATGTATGTTTTCACTTACAATTATTGAAATGGTTGAATTATCATATCAAAGTATTCAATTGGCATTATACTATTCAATATGAATTTTTTTTGTAGGCCTCGGAAAATTCAATAGAGACCAAGTTCATATGTGATCTTGTAAAAAAATATTTGCGAATTATTAAATCATATCTGGTGTATTTTGTTAATGGATACAAACTTGAAATTGAGTACCCTACATTGCCAATAAAGTGAAGTGTGATATTGAAGTGTAACTGGTTTGATCCAACTCCTAATGTTGGTATAAAAGTGCACAGCCAATACAATCTAGTTGAAATCAACTAACAAAGAATTTGAACCTTTCGTGTTAGCAATGCAAGCAATCCAGGTGTATTATGTCTCTTTTCCTAGCTCACGATGAGATAAGTCAGATTAGTTGGACATTTGTAAAGTAAAACCTAGAGGCATTTTTGAATTGCATGGAAAAAGAGAAAAATAAGAGATTTGAAATTGAAGCATTTCAAGAAGATGTTTATGAAATAAATGAAAGTATTACATATAACGAGAATGAACTTTTGAATGATCTAAATAATGAATATGTTGAAATTTTTACTGGGGAGGATGAGGAGGGCGAGAGATCTAAAGAGGAGCTTGGGTTTGATTCTAATTCTTCAGAAGAGAGGATGATGATGATTTTGATTTACATTTAAGTGATCATGATAGCAATTCATTTATGTTTGTAATATAATATTATACGAATAAATCTATTATTACATCAATAATATATTGTTATATGTTCAATTTATATCGTTTTATTACTGGAATATTCAATAAAATGTGAATTTCAAGTTAAAAATATGCCACCAAAGAGAAAATAGGATATGATGCAGCTAAGGTTAAGGTTACCACAATTTAGAGCCAGTTACTAAGTGAAGCATCACATGTTGTAGCTGCTACAAAAGATCAGGTGTTGTACCTCTAACTACTACACATCCAGATGAGGCATCATCTTCTGTACCTGCTGCTACACCATCCAACACCCTTATAGTGACAGAGATATCAGGAATAAACATTATGGATGAAGAAGTCGACCTCCAACCTAAAACTAAGGGAGTATATGGAAGAACGTATATCACAATAGTTAACAATCTATGAGCAAAAATACATGAATGATAACACCATAGGTTTATACTGAAGTTATAGATTATCATTTGAAAATAATCTAAAATTGCTTATATATTAGGTTAGTTCCGTCTAGAACATGCTCAAGAAACATGACATCTAAGTTCAAGGAGAAAATTGATCTTGAAGGTTATAGAAGGTTATATATGGAAAAATGTCTCTCAGGTGACAAAGGATTTTTATAATCAGGAGTTTGAGATACAAAAAAATATTCTTTTGTATTTTTATCTAATTAATCTTATACATTAATTAGATAAATATTATAGGTTATAAGTACTTATAATATGTTTTTCTTTTTTTCATAAAGAATTTTTTTTGGGATTTCAAATTTGACGCGATAATTTGAAAATTATGAGAGAGGTGAGTTTATACACATTATAGAGGCTTTCTTGATGTGCTACACAAGACTGGTATACGACTTCCATATATATTTGAAGAAATATGGGAGTGTAATTCTACAACAGACATAGGGGATCAGGGAGAGAGAGTCTTCCTGTACACACTGAAAGATTTATTACCCGCCAAGAGCATACAGAGAAACTTTTAACTAAACTTTATAGTTATATTTTGATTTTTTTTACTTTGATGTATTTCAATTTAATTTGATGTGTAAATTTTGGAATAAAAATTACGTGTATTATGGAAAATGATAATGTTATAAATGTCTGGTGCTATATATGACCGTATTGTTGAATTACTTTCTTGATTCAACAAGGGGTAAATATCATAAAAATAGAGAAAACTCTGCCAATTTTTTTTAAAATTGTAGGTCACTTATAACATTTTATTATAATGCAAGAAAAGTCTATGGGCAGGAAGTCTACACCCCGTCAGCTCTTTTGCACACCCACACCAAGAAGCATGACGGTGTGACTTTCGTCAATACTTAATGTAGAGAACTTAATATACGTGAAATTTATACTTTAATATAAATTATTAATAATTATCACTTGTTAACATAAACATTCCCTCATGATAGTACGAAATACAAGAAATCATTCAACAATAGTCTCAACACTCTGAAACTATTGATGAGAGTCAGGCATATCTTGATGTAATGGGTGATAAGAACCATTGGGGAAGGATCTTTGGCTTAGGATCCTTTATGAACACATGCTATTTGCAATCCTTCACATCTAGTACATCTGCATCAAGCATCCAATGAGAGAGTCATTCAGCTTAAGAGGATAGTATAGATAATGGCAACTCAAATGCAATAGTTGATGGAGTACATAACCTAACTTCATAATGAGATGGATGAGTTGAAGTAGAGGGGTAACACCTCATCGCAGCAATCAGATCATCCGCCTTCACTAATTGCATAGCTTAGTTTTGCTACTCTCAAGTCATTTTGTATGAATTACATATTTATTGTTGTAGATAATAATTTTTATTATTAATTAAGATATTTTTTACTTTATATTATCATTCAACTTCCTGTTTAGATAAATTAAATGTAGAAAAATTCAACATATTACCACCAAATAAATGTAGAAATTAAATATCAATCATTAGATTGCCAATCAAAATTAAATTTATAACTTAAATATATGAAAAATAAAAAAACAATATCAGTACATTTACAGACAAAATTATCATATCCATTAGTAAATTTAGTATTAAATTTACCAATGGAATAAGAACATTCTGTTAGTAAATAATATACTAACGAAAAATCTTACCATCATTAAATTTTTCGACAAAACTTCAACAACTCGACTTTCATTAAATTTACCGACACACATATAATATCTGTCGTTAAATTTACCGACGAACCACAACTTATCATCGATAAATGTTACTGACGGACAAAAATGTTCTGACGGATTTTCAATACTTTGTCCATCAGTAACATTTGTTAATATAATAGAAATATTCCGTAGATAAAGTTACCGATGGACTTAAAAATAAATTACCAACAAAATATTTCTATTTCATCACTAAAAATTATCAACGGCTGTTTCTCGATGAATTCATGTGGTCGGTAATTTTCGTTGGCAAATTCGGTTGATGACAAAAAACCTTCATATTTCGTAGGTAATTTTTGTCACTAAACACCATTTTCTTATAGTGTGTTTTGGGTATTAGGATGAGAGTAGTACTAGGATGGGTGACCTCATGGGAAGTCCTCGTGTTGCACCCGTCACCTATATCTTTCTTCTTCAAAAAAATATGTTTTGGTTATTCTTATATTTTATTTGAGGTATTGTTCTAACCTTTCTAAGGAAAAGAAGTAAATTCAGAGCAACTTTTAAAAATATTTAAAGAACTCAAAGCATGGTAATAATACGCCATTCCATGTTCTTTCATATCCATTCAATTTTTTTAAGACTTTTATCTATGGAACATGGAACCTACATGCCACCCTGTTCAAATTGTGTTCCACTAAGGGACGTTCTATTTCTCTAACATACCGCCATATTTAGTCCATGTTCAACAATATAATAGCAACATGAACACATATAATAGCAACATGAACATGTGTTCATCACTATATTAATGGTGGTTATTCATGTAAAAGTTTCAAAATATGATATAAGCAATATAAAGCCCATATGATCTCATGTCCAGGTCGTGTTAGGTGTAAAATATTAAGGTTTAATTTGTTGAAAGAGGAGGCAATTATAATTAGTATGGTTTTTTTGCAAACATAAGTTTTGAAGGAAAAAGGAGTCAATTATGAGCCAATCAAAATAACTAGAGATCAGAGGGAAAGAAAATCTTAGAAGAGGAACAAGTATTTTAATAAGATTCAACAAGAATTTAAAGATTCAAGAATGAAAGATGTGTCCTTTATTATTTGTTCTTTCTTATTTTTATGTTTTTTTTCTTGTTTATTCACAAATTAATTGAGATATATATCTAGGTGGGATGGACCATAGAATGAGATGTTTTAAATTAATATTTTGGTCTTCTAAAATTTCTAATATTTATAAGAATTGTTCATATTCTTATATTGCTTTGACTTAAAAGAAAGAAAGTTGAAGAATTAATATTAGATTCATGCATTGAGATGGAGAGATAATTTACATATTTATACCACAACATGAATGAAGGTTAACTGAGAGAGAATTATTTGATTATTTTGAGTTAGGATAAAGTCTATGACGAGAATTTACAAATAGGATAAATACAATTTTGGGTTGTCTTAATTAGAAAAAGATTCATTTGATTCAAACTAAGAGTAAAGATTGTGTTGCTTGAGAGAAAACATACTTGTAATTTAGGAATGCTTATCGGTCCAAAGAATTAGAGTCATCAAAGTCAGTAAAGTCCTCAGGATATCTTACCTACGTTTAGTTCATTCGTATATTATTTTATACTTGTTTCAATTTGATGTTTTAGAATTGCTCATGTATTCCCTTCATTCAATTGTATTTTATAATCTTGTAAAAGTGATTTTTGTTGTTTTAAAGAATATTTAATATTGTAAAATTGATTAATCATATTGTAGTTTGATTTTTAGTTTCAGATTTATATTTATATATGGTCGGGTCGACCATCTTAGGCCTAGGTCCAACCTTAAGATAGCATGTGGGTCAATTAGCCCATTCCCATGAGGTTGAGTCAAACACGACAGAGATGTTGAATTAAACACGTTAGGTATTTACTATATAAGATCATTATCTCCTCATGATGTAGGTACGACTCTATTAACCCTGATAATCTTTGTTATTAGCTAAAAAATTTATGGGAGAAAACTGACTTAAGCATCGGAGGGGCAAGCCGGCGATCAACCCTCAGTGTACCTTTACTGTTTTTGCAGATATCTCTTAATTCAAATTAATCAAAATTATGAATCTAAATAACGACGTCCGGTCTCAACAGAATCAGACTGAACCAATATATATTGCCAAAAGACGGTGATTTGCCCATTTGGAGGAAAGGTTGGGGACTCTTGTATGCTGAATGGTCGTATTTGATTCGTTTGGTCCATATAAGACGAGATGCGGAAAGCTTGGGGGAAAATCTGTAGAAACGTCATTCATTGTGAAATGAGGGGGACAGCGATCTGTGTAGCTCACTTTAGACCCACGCGAAGCACAGCGCGCGTGGGCACCTGACGACCACCCAGTTATGAGTGATGACATTAATAACTAATAATAAATAGACGAGCTCCAATCCTCTACGTTTGCAGGTGCGCAATGCACAAGAGGCGTGCGAGTACGAGGATAACGAAAGGGGACACACCACGTGGCTAAGGGCTATTGGGTTTGTGGGTGACAGAGTGTACGCAAGTGTAGTGCAGAGGATCCGAGGGACTCTTTCACCTGCATCTTTGCTTTCTTTTTGTGTTGGGTGGAGACTGTAGAGAGAGAGAGAGCAGTGGTCTGGCTGTCTTGTGTTGTTTGGAACATCAATAATCAAAGTGAGAGAGCTTCGGAGGCAGATTGGGAGAGATGATAAACAAACCTGAAGAAAAAGAGAGGCTAGCTTGAGATTATTTATTGTTAATCTTCTTGAGTTAGCTGAGAAAAGGTGAATTTTTAACTAAGAGAGATAGAGTGAAGAAGAAGAAGAAGAAAGCAGAAGATGGAGGGCATAGAAGAGGAAGAGAAGGGGGGAGGAGGAGAAGATGAGGAGGTACTAGGATCGAGCTTAACTATGGAGAAAGTGGCGGCGGCCAAGCAGTTCATAGAGAATCACTACCGTGCCCATATGAAGAATATTCAAGAACGGAAAGAGAGGTCACTTGCTTATTTCATGCAAACTGGTCTTCTAGATGAGCAGCTTTGGGCTTTAGTAGATTCGTTTATTTTGTATCTATTTTGTTCTATACACATTATTAACTGCTACAACCCTTTGCTTTGCTATAGTTTTGATTAGAATGGAAAAGTTTTTGGTATTCTTCTTTTTCTTTTTCTGTTTTACTATGTTTAGAAACTTTTAGGTATGTTTCTTACAGGTGAGAAGGCAAATGGACAGAAGACCCTGTTCTTCTTCTGTAGCTTTTGACATTTGACAGTGACAACTTCACTTGAATGATATTCGTTCTACGAAAATTATGGAACATAATTGTTCTGTTACTTGTTGAATGAACTTGATCTACTTGGATTTGAGAAGCCTAAATTATTTAACTTCAATGTATTTGCTTGTCATCTAGCATAGTTCAGAGGATATAGAATAAGTACATCCTTTTCTCTAGATTAGTGGCAATGCCTACTTCTACAACGTCTTTTGAATTTCACACTCGAGATGTTCAGAACTTAGTCCAAACAGTCCTCATTTTTGACATTTCGAGCCTCAACTCTTAATTGGCAATAGTTTGTCTTCCACACAACAATGAAATATCTCACTCTCCTGGCATTCTTTTATTAGATTCTGTTCACAGGCTGATCCGGAACACTGGCAGATAGACACTTCTATTTAGCAAAAAGTTCCTTGCACCTTTCCTGATGGTTGCTACTAGTTTTTGCCCTTTATGACAAAACTAGCTGCAACAATTTTGTCTTGAGTTATAGAAAAAATTTCTTGTATTGTATATTATGCCACGTTCTTAGCTACAGGCTGTCACATACACCTTTATATGTTTCTTTAATCCTTAGCCTTTTGAGCATCTGGATTTCCTACATGAGCTCGGTGATATCGTGGCTGTATGCTGCATTCATCATCATTGGTATACCTTATACTAGTTGGGTGGTTTGTCTGGCTGTTACCCTTGTTTAACTTGGTTTGCGTTTACTTGTGACGTGCCTTCATGACTTGCCCTTTGTTATGAAAATGACTTGCCCTTTGTTATGATTGATTGCATTTTAAGTATAAACATATTTTCAACCTAGACAATTTTTGGCTCTGCCTGAGATTCTGGTTCAAGATACAATTTCTAACTGATCATGGTAGTGTGCTATTGGTACAGGAGATGGGTTTTAGAAAGAAAGTTAGCAACTTCTGATGTACCCAAAGAGGAACAGATGAATCTTATTAAAGACTTAGAAAGAAAAGAGACACAATTTATGCGACTTAAAAGGCACAAGATTTGTGTTGATGATTTTGATCTTCTCACAATCATTGGGAGAGGAGCCTTTGGTGAGGTTAGATATGAGCATGATAATTGATACACAAACAAGGCATACTAGTTCGTCAATTGGTTTTATTCTCCTGTGTTTGTTCTTTATCATTCTTGATGTCTCTTTCCAGTTTACAATAAGTCGTACTCACCCACTGCAGGTTCGACTATGTCGCGAGAAGAAATCTGGAAACATATATGCCATGAAAAAGTTGAAGAAATCCGAAATGCTGATGAGAGGACAGGTGAGATGAGATGCAGGCTGGTAATTTATTTAATAAAACTACGCCTAATTGTGAATAACTTTGTAGTTAAATCACTGAACTCTTTCTAATTGTTTCATTTCATACCAAAAAAATAATCACCTCATTACAATAGAATGTTGTTACAGTCTCTCTGGGGCCAGTCTTTGCACGTCTATCTCTACCCAGATTACATCCATCACAATGTCTAATCTAACGACACGAAATCTGTTTCTAAATGCAAGCTGTATCTAATTTGGTTGAAGTAATGTATAATTTGGCTTTCATTTGAAAAGGAAGTACTTCAATTTAGGGTGAGTATTTTGCAAAGTCATGGTGATTATAACTTATGAGCGCTTAACAGCTTGACAAAAGCTGGTAAGCGATGTTCTCAGCTTCAACGCTGAGCTTTAGATTGTTCTATCTTACTTGCTCTGTTCTTCCACATACCTTTTGTTAAGATTTCACTTTCTAATATATTGTCAAACTGAGGCTGCCTTTGCCCTTACCTTTGTCCATTTCATTTTGTATCTACTTTTAATAGTTCATGCTGCTTTGCCCCATACTTCAGTACTTTGACATAACCTTATCATGCTTCGTAGGTAGAACATGTTAGGGCTGAAAGGGATTTGTTGGCAGAAGTTGCAAGCCACTGCATTGTAAAACTTTATTACTCATTTCAAGATGCGGAGTATTTATATTTGATCATGGAATACCTTCCTGGGGGTGATATGATGACTCTACTGATGAGGGAGGACACGTTGACTGAAGATGTTGCTAGGTTTTACATTGCCCAAAGTGTTCTTGCCATTGAGTCGATTCACAAACATAATTACATTCACAGGTTGGATATCAACCAACTGCAAATGCATATTATATGACAATGATATTGCTAGATAACTATTCTGTTTTAAGTTGGTAACTGCTGCCCTCGTTGTCTTAATTGTACTTTTTTCAGAGATATTAAACCTGATAACCTCCTTCTGGACAAAAATGGTCACATGAAGTTGTCAGATTTTGGTCTTTGTAAGCCCCTTGATTGTACAGCTTTATCTGTGATCCATGAAAATAAAGCAATTGAGGATGGGAACTTTAGTGAACCAATGGATATTGATGGATGTTTTCCTGATGCTGATAAGAAGAGTACTTGGAAAAGCCCCCATGAACAGCTTCAGCATTGGCAAATGAACAGGAGAAAGTTGGTATGTTGGTTGCCAGTAATCTCTATGAGAGCAATTATCTTAAAGGGTCAAAACCTATTAGTAACTTAACGAATTATATTTTGTTTTCTGATAGGATGTCAATAACTTTAAAGTACTAGATTGTTGTAGCACCCCAGTAGTTGGGATACTTGCTTCATAGTGCTAGAAGTGATGTGTTCACTTTTATTTCTGTTCCAATTCCCTCCAATTGTGCAACAAAAGCTTCAGGGTATTAAATCAGAATTCATTACTACTTGCTCTAAATTTTTGTTTTTCTGTGTCAACCTTATATGTTGTTGTTGTAACTAATAATCTACACCGTCTTATGACATGCATTACATCCTAGTGTTGTTCTTTTACCATCTAAAATCTTGACCTTTTTGACATATTGTTGATTTTTATTCGGTAGTATTCCACCAATCTTCTTGACTGTTGGTTGGATATGGATAAGCCATCTGATGGTGCACCCAGATCTGTTATATTAGCATTTCAATCTTTCAAAAGGGAACTCTTTAAATGGATGGACTGTATTAATTAGATGACATGCTAATACTCAATTAATTTGTGGTCTTGAAATGTTTTTGATCTCTGCATCCCGTCGTAGTTCATGAATATATTATGTTACTGTTTTCAACTTTTGATGTCTTAATGCTATTTACTTTCTTGAAAGGCATTTTCAACTGTGGGAACACCAGATTACATTGCTCCTGAAGTGTTGCTGAAGAAAGGATATGGCATGGAGTGTGATTGGTTAGTTTGCTTTGCCCTATAAATAATGTGTTCCCATTCAGGGGATGCTGTGAATGACATCTAGAAGGCCCTTATTTGTGACTTTAACAATATGGTTGCTAGCGTTATTAAAATCTTCTAACTATTATTGGTTATTTTCTGTTATGAAGTTTCTCTGTATAATGATTTCATTTATGTTATTATTGTGTTGTGAATGACTTGGTTTTTTTTTAAACTTTGTTCAGGTGGTCTTTAGGAGCAATAATGTATGAGATGCTAGTTGGATATCCTCCATTTTACTCGGATGATCCAATAACCACATGTAGAAAGGTAATATCTATGTATGTTATTATCAATTATATCATTCCAACATTGCTTGGTCTCTGACCTCCTCATCTACTTCTTTTTGAATATGCTCTAATATCTCATTTATAGATGTGTCTTCAGCTCTGTTTTTCTAGTTGAAAATGTTCTACAGTTTTCCTCCAATACTTTTTCGCATTTCAAACGTGTTTTGGTGTCCAGAATTCTATGATCTGACCAGCGTGATGCCCTTTGATCATGTTGGATTTGTACCTAGTAGATGCTTTTACTCATTATTCGTTCACTTTTTTTTAATGAAATCTTATCTTCTTTTGCACATATACATTTCACTTATTCCCTGTTAATCAATTATCAGATTGTTCACTGGAGAAATCATCTCAAGTTCCCAGAAGATTCAAGGTTGTCACTTGAGGCAAAGGATCTAATTTATAGGTTATTGTGTGATGTTGAACATAGGCTGGGTACTGGAGGTGCCCACCAAATAAAGGTAAGAAATTTGAATTTTTCTACATTGTGAACTTTTCTTTCAAGTTTGTTTCCTGAAGTAATTATTACATTTCCCTGTTAGGCTCATCCTTGGTTCAACGGCCTTATGTGGGATAAACTTTATGAAATGGATGCGGCATTTAAACCCCAAATCAATGGAGAGCTAGACACCCAGAATTTTATGAAGTTTGATGAAGTATTACTACTTAACCAATATTTTGTCTTAATTTTATTTCTTTTTATTCTTCTGCTGTCAATAGCAATATTGTCTAATCTTCAAGTGATTAATCCGGTAATACTTATCTTTTAATGAGTTCCTCAGATATTTAATCGTAAATAGTTTCCTTTCGTTTGTTTTTATTCATGCATTAAATGTTTCTACTTTTATCAGTTGGATCATCCAGCACCAGCAAGATCTGGGTCAGGACCCTCACGAAAGGTCTGTTGTGCTGTTATACTGGCTCTCTTTCAACTTTCATAATCTATCACAATGTTCAAGAACCATTATTACTGTGTTCCTCTGTTGTGCATTCCAAATTTCCCTGGTTTTATTGCCACATGTAGCCGAAAAGGAAAAAAAACAATTGTTACTGTTGGATCTGGACTGGAACAGCTCAGTTTTTGTATAATGTTTGAGCAAACTAGTATCTATCTACCTGAGTAGAATAAAAGATGACAGGTTGGGACAGTTTGTCTAATTTACTATGCTTTTGAGCTTAAAATGTCAAAAGTATGCTGGCTATTAGGACATTACTGACTTAACTACTTATTTATGTGCCCCTCACCACGTCCACTTTTTAATGTCAGTAACCTCCGTTTCACTCTACTCTGAAGAAACAGAGGAAGAAATGGAAAAGAAATAGGCTGCCTGGGATCATTTAGTGTCCTTGGTTTCTGATTCGCTTGGTTCTAGCACAATATTGTGTGGTGAATTAATGAATTTGTTGGGGAGTAGAAGATAGTTCTTCTTTTGACGCTTTACTGTACCTATCTCTTATCACAATAATCCATATGTTTGGGTGAAAATTGCTGATTTCCTGAATATATCGTGAATGAGCACCTACTACTCTGTAACTGCTGTTTGTCATGAAGTTACTATTGAACTTGAGGTCTTCTACTCATGCAGATGCTATTAACTCCTAAAGATTTAAGTTTTGTTGGGTACACTTACAAGAACTTTGAAGCTGTTAAAGGGCTACATCATTCTTTTGGTATGCAATTTATTTAAGCTGATATTTTCTCTCCATTGTTCTAGCTAATTTGTGTGGCCATGTATTTTTTCCACGATGGAGATAAACATCTGACACTTAATTAGGTTTTCATATGTTCGGTGTCAGCTGTATCCATTTATTCATTTTATAATTAGTCTACCTAGACCTGGTCATTTTCTTGCAATGAATTGGAATGAAATCACTTCCAAATAGAATATGCCGTTGAAAGGACTGAACTTCCACTATTCAGTATTGTATTTTACATGCTCACTTTTCCAGCAACACTTTTCTTGAAGAAAAATATGCATAACTTAATTTATTCTAATTCTTTAGGTAATTCTGGGGCAGATTATACTACCAATCGACAAGCTGATGAATCAGAGTTGCAATTGCTTCCATCATCAGGTGATCCAATATTGCCTTAATGCTTACACAATGACTGCTTGTTGTATATTGTTGTATATGCCCAATTTTTGCCTGCTGGTTATCCAAAATCCGTGTATGATGTGTTGGCTGCTATTGCAGAACCTCTGCTTTAAGTGTACACCAATAGTTGAGAATGTCTTCAACACCTGCTGGTGGGTTAATGGCAAGACAAGTGAATTTTAGTGCTGCAAAGGCCTTTTCATATTAGATTTAGAGCAGAGAATTATGCACAACTTGCCCAGGTTGGCGAGGTGAAATTTGCCTTCTCTAGTGGCTGTTGCTCGTCAAAGTTTAATGTTTAAAACCACCAAAAAACTAAAAAGTTGATGTATTGATTACCCCTGTATTGTAGGGACTGTGTGTTTGCTTCTATTCATAAATTGAAGTTACAAACTATGAAGGAAATAGCTAAGAATTAGCAGTGGATTATTGGAAGATAACAACTGTCTGGTGGTACAATTTGGCACTTTATACATATGACTAGATATTTAAACAATAGTTTGGCAGTTCACTGTATGATTACAAATTCGAATTTTCTATAATATTTTTGTTTGGTTTCTTGAGCAATATAGTAATTTAGCCTCTTTTTAGACCAATTCATCAATTTTCTCACGAGTACAGCAAAGTATAGAATAGGAAGGAGATCACGATTCATTTATTGACAGATGTTTCTCTCGAGAAGAGATGAGTAGAATTCGGTTATCGAATATCTCTGGTTGATTACATAATCCAAGTTTGTATCTAATTCCAGGATGACAATCACTAGCCTTGTTTCAGTTTAGGTTCTCCAGTGTCTGAGTGATGTTGCAATTCCTAAGATTCAATAGTTTATTTGCAGATTCTGTTATTATCGAGCAATCTTGCTTCCAGCGTCATGCCCTGTTATGTTTTGATGTATCAGTGCAAGTTATATAGTGCATATAGTAAAAAGTTTCATAGGTTTGTGGCTATTCTAAACCTTCAGAAGTTAAATCATTTTACATTTCAAGATTGTTCAGGAATTGATTTTACACTTGCTGATTTCACATCAAGTACCCGATTCTTTATCTGAAAGTATGTAATGTTAGTATTGCCGCTAGTTAAGGTACTTATGCTAATTTTGAGCATGTATGAGCTGTATGGAATCTTGTCTGCCAGTTGCAGGGCATAAATTCCCATGTATCCATTCTGATCCACAAACTGAACACGCATGCTTGTTTAACCTTTTCAGAGCCAACCACAAGATCCATCCATTACTTCGTAAATTTAGATTACTTGGAACTAATCAAATTTAGATTATTGTTTCGAAATTTGATCACAAAAGTATATTGGAGGGTATTGTATGTATCACAGAAGTTCCCCTTATTATTTTGTTGAAATTTAAATTTGAGAACGAAAACCATTGATCTTCAACATAAGTTTGAAAAGAGTACTCAAATTATTTTGTATTACTTATCCAGCATGCATGCAAGTCTAGTATCAAGCAACTATTTCTACTTCATTTGTATAATGGTTTATCTGTGATTCAAGTACTAGAGATTTGTGAACTTTTTCTTAATCACAATTAAGCTTTAAAATTGTAAGTCCAACATTTATATTTGCATTATGTTTAATAATTTTGGTCTAATAAAGTTTTGAGATATGTATATAAATGAAATAAATCTCGGTATTTTGATGTACAAGATATAAAATAAATCTTGTACAGCTAAAGTCAATAGGCCAAATTTGGGTTGGCTAAGCTTTGGGGGCTAAGTTTTGGGCCCCTAAAAGCCCTATGGCTCAATGTTCCTCTAAAAAAATAATCATGTAGATTTTGTATGAAAAGAAAAAAGTTACTCTTTACTTGCGAAAATATAAAATTATTGTAAGAGGTTCCTTTTTTGCCTCGTTAAAAAAGAGAACTAATAGCAATTACAAGAAGTATCTTGAAGAGTTGACATAGGCAAGTGTTTTTTGTTAAGTCACTATAAATTAATTTGCCTTTCTCTTCTCTATCCACTTTAAATAATTGTTCGATTGATTTACTTTAACTAATTCCTTTATTATTAATATCGATTGATGTTAAATTGAGTTCATTGATTAAAATAATACTTTAAATTTACCCTTCCTACTTTTGGGTTCTGTTAAAGACCAATAGTCGTTAATAATGAATAATGAAAATTTATTAAAAGTTTGTTAGTTGACGCTTGAGGTAATAGGTCCTTCAATTTATACATGATGCAAGGTTTTATTTCTTGCATCTTGATTACTGTAGTGGAGACTAATCTTCAAAACTAGGCATAAAAGATTGAATCATATGAGTGTGAAGGAGAATGATTGTTTGATAAGAAAATCTTACTTCATGGGATTAAAGAAGCTAGGTTGGAAAAGTATGTTCATTTCTTGATTAAGAAACTAAAAGTTTCTTTTTAGAGTCATCCCCCTTTTGAAAAGTTGGATTTACTAAAGTTTGTACACTTTGATATTTGTGATCATTTTAAGATGAGATCACGTGGTTGTATAATTTATTCTAACACCTTTATGGATGATCATTCTAGGAAAC
>JANTNU010000008.1:36888476-36902305 GCA_024752395.1 Erythroxylum havanense
GGCCGACCCGACCATAGTCCATTCAAGAAACAAAAACAAGAGTGATTAAGACCTAATCTGAAAGATCCATAGCCCACACCCAAACCCCAAACCAACTATTTTATGCAATCTTCCTTTTTTTTTTTTAATTACTCATTAACGTCACCTGACTTCTTTACCTTTACATTGGCGAACGGTTAATGGACAGCTGTGCAATCTCCAAGATGATGATGTTACTATATGAAATCAGGCCACAGGAATTCAGACAAATAGTTCAGGTGAAAGATATTTCTACTTCTCGTAATCACTGTGCGTAATGGTACTTTAGATACGTAAGTTCATCGTGATGAACAAAAATAGTTATTGAATAAATAAATCATTTTTAATATTACATTTGTTGGATCTAAAGTGTTAAGTTGTGACATCATATATGTTAAATTGATGACACAAATATTAAGAACTAGCTAAAACATAATTCTATTAGATTTTAGGTGCTACTAGTACCCTTTTATAAATGTTTTAAGTATAACTTGATAATATAGATAACAACATGCACTTAGCTAGAACTTTTGAGAAAAATTAATGTGCAATTTAATCCCCAGGCTAATAAATAATCAAACAAGAAGAAAAATGATAAACGATTGATTGACTATATTTTTATACTCATATTTAGTACGTTTTGCTAGTTATTTGAGAGTTTTGTATTATTTTGATACTTAATTTGCTGAATGTGTTTTTAGGTAATAATTGCTTTTATAGACTAAAAGGAGAAAGATTTGGGCTAAATCAAGGGATAAAAGGGAAGAATTGAAGCAACATTGAGGACGTATAATTGTCTACAGGGACTGTGTAAGCTACTGTAAACATGTAAAGCTTCAAAAACGTTATTTATACTCGTGTGAAGATACACGCCCATGTATGTAACATACACAATCATGTATGTAGCAGCCCGTGTAAACTTCTAGAAACATGTAAAGTTGTGATTTTAAGGTAATTTTAAGATACATGGTCACTCACACGACCGTGCAGGTGGTTGTATATATTTCATAAAGCCTAGTTTCACACTTTAAAAAAATTATGAAGGCTAGACAAAGGGGGAAGCAATTGGAATCAGATTAGCAATCAAATACAGAGTAGAAGACACAGTTAGGATCTTAAGACGAGGAAAAATGAACATTACTTCAAGAGATTCAATAGAGAGCAACCTTTCACCAAAATTTTAAGAAGACTTCAATAGAGATAAAGGGGAATATATAGATCATGGATTCTTTTATTCTAATTGTTCTTTCAATACTTGATGCTGGTTTTGTTTTCTATGTTTAGGAACTAGTTTGTTTAGTTCCTAGGAATAATGAACCCTAAGTCGGGATGGATAGTATCATATAATATTTTGTTCAATGGAATTTAATTGATTGATTTATTTTGATTCAATTATGTGTTTATATTCTTGAATTAATAGGTCCAAGACATTATTTCAATATTTAACTTTATACGATTGAGATTGAGAAATTCTCTTGTATGAATATATCTATCATAATTGAAAGGAGTTGTATGTAAACCTAGAATTAGGTTGATATAAATATTTTGAATTAAGTTCAAACTTCATAGTAAAATTTATAAATTGAGTCGAATAATGTAATCTTAGGACTTTTGACGAGAAAGAGGTCTTAGTTAATCAACCGAGATATAGTTTTTACCAGTCTTAAAAAATATTATCATAATAGTAATTTTCATGATATAATAATCAATAATTTAATTTTATTACAAAGGTTTCATATTTAAGATATTTTAAGGGGATTCCTCACCTAGGTACTACTTATTTGATAATATTCGATTGTAGTGCTTTCTTTATCCTAGATTATTATATTGCTAAATATTAGTTTAGTTTGTTTATTTTAGTTTTAAATTAAATCCAAAACTTAATTTGGTGATTAGATAATAGAAAATGGGTTAATATTAGTACTTGTAGTCATTATGGAATTAATCCATACTTGCCAATACTAGTTGTCTTTACAACATCTTGCGATTAAAACATATAATATATCATAAGTTTTTAGCACTATTACTAGGGACCATAATATTAGGAAAAACTAGTTTTTATTAATCTAGCCATTGTTACTTATTTCCAATTTTGTTGTATCTAGTCAATTTATTTATTTTATTAACTCTTTGGTTTTCTCATTTTTCCCAGATCTTGGTAATAGTTTATGACTTGAGGTAAGCCATCATACTAATATGTGTTTAAATTTTGATTCATTTGATATGCTACGCTTAGTGATTAATGCCTTAGAATTGCTCAAGACACTCACTTTGACTCATATGTGATTTTAGACACAATTTGGAAGAAAAATTAAAGTGAGTTGAAAGCTCAATATTTGGGCCATTTTTTGAAAATTAATATTCACTTGTCTTCATAGAGCAAGAATGGGAAATATTAGAGCAAGTAAAGATAAGAAAATCAAGGTGATGAAGTAGCATAGCTCACGACTGTTATGCATGTACCATGCAAGGTGTATGTGAAATTATTGGTATCATAATTCATGCATAAACCAAAGATCCACATATAAAGAAAAGGATGATAGAAGGTGGACAAGCATAATATGCATGCAGTAGGTGGGACGCAACATTACCCCAAAATGACACATAAAAGATGATAAAATGAAGCACGTAGCATTAAAAGGAAAATGACGTGCAATACAGGAAGCAAAGCAAGAGCAACGCATGCCAAAACATAAATAGCATCTGTGTTCAATGCAAACATTATGCAGGGTTTTTATTTTTAAAAAGAGTGACATACACAGTAAAAGAGGGGGTGAATAGTACCAGTGGACTAGAAACTAATTCACAAAATAGAGGAAGAGTGCAAAGAGTGGGGTAGAGGTGTTAGGTTTTCTGTTTGTTGTTAGGTTTTCTGTTTGTTCTTTCACCACCAAAGCTACTATAGAGAAGAGGATCGACGCTTGGAGCCTAAAAATGGAGATCGAAGGTTAGCTTCCCGAAACTGGTTCAAAGGGAATATCGATACCAAGTCACAGTTAAAGCTATTTTTATCATTTTGAGGTTATAATTTCTTTTCAGATTATTGTGTTGTTGATGTTGATTTGATTGAGTTTTGGAATGAATGATCTTAATACGTTATTTTCGTTGTTCTATTTTGAACCTATTGCCAAAACATTAAATGTAATTCATAATCATTACTTTTGATGTTTATGAGTATCATCTAACGATCCCGTACCGTTAGAAACAACATAACTTAGGTTAGATAAGCCGAACGTGTGAGGATACTGCTTATATTGATCATTTCCCACTTCGTAATCCAACGTCCAAATTAAATCTAGAGATTGTTTCCTAAGTTATTAGGTAGTTAGGTTTAATTAATGATTGTATCTTGATTAAACAAAACTTAAGGTAAAATCGAGATTAGGAGACCATTTTATTAGTCTCAGATTGATAGGCCAAAGAGATTTGTAAAGACGTTAGGACAATGAAATATGCTTATCATCTCTAGGGCGAGATTGAACCTAGAACTAGACCTTACATATATTTGACAGTTTAGTCATTTTCGATAACTTGTTTTAATATTTTTTGATAGTTTTTTTGATTTTATTTTCTTAATTACTAAAAATCCAAAACAACTTGTTATATTTTCCTTACATCAATTGATTTTGATATGAAATTTAACTGAACATTCCTGATGGATTTGATCCCGACTCACTATAATTACAAATTTTAGTGTATAGAGTTAGGTAAATTTTGTAGCATACTCGACATGCGCTGTCAAATTTTGGCACTGATATTGGGGAGTGTGATAATTTAATTTTCATATTTTATTTTAGTTGGTGGTTTGTGAATTTATTTGTTTATTTTTCTAATTCTTTTTTATTATTTGTTAATTTTTAAAAGTTTGTGAGTATTAGTGCATGGTAATGACCAGATTTCCTCATAGAGAAATTGAGCAACTTGATTCAAAGATCAAGAGAACACGACGAAGGTTAAGAAGAGAAGCAAGAATGATGACACCTCATATAATTCGATTCCTATTTTGCTAGAGAGATAATTTTTTAATACAATTAAAACTAAGATAGATGTTCGTCAGGGTACCCTCATAATGGAATTTGATGGGGAAGTGATTCATTTAAATATTTTTGATGCCAAAAAACATTCTCCTAATGATCATTTTGTTTTTCTATTGATGTGATTGATCATTTGGTGCAGGAAATGTTTAAATTAAGTTGCAGGAATCATTTGGAAATAGTTTTAATTGAAGATGTTGGGCCCAGGTCCTGTTTCCTATCCCGAGGCGACCGTTCTGGGTCGTCGAGTAAGGGTCGTGAGGGGAAGGGTCGAAAACATTCTAATTTAAAGAATCAGCAGCAGAGGAAAAGTGGCAGGTCCATCGCAGCGTCAAAATGCTCACCGCGACGAGCGCCTTGCAGAGATGGTTCGCCGCGGCGAGCTCTCATGGGACACGTCGCGGTGAAGGACCAGCATCCACGCCGCGGCGAACTCCTAAGGGATGCGTCACAGCGGAAGACCGGCTCGACGCGACGAGCTTCCAATTTTTCGAGACCCGTCTCCTAACATTTGCACATTCATTCAAACACATATACATTCATTCTAACTAAAAGTGAAACACACTCATATACAAATGAAACTTCAAGTCTTTATGTCATTACAATTCAGAGATTGAATTTGCGAACATAACACAATGCATATCAAAGCTTAAAACAAAATACATAAGGATGCTTAATGTTGATATGCTTGAAAAGCTAACCAAAATCACTAACTTAGTGCAAAAGTTTCTAACTATCTTGGAGTTTCCGATGCCTTGCAAGGATCAACGATCTTCTCGTTCTACACCTGAGGAGTGGGAGGGTAATAGGGTGAGCTGTGAAGCTCAGAGGCTTATACATTTATAGCCATTGTCAACGAGCCACACATTCAAACATATATACACATAAATATGTAGCAATTCAACACTTAACAATTTATTCACAATCTCATAGCTACCAAAATGTCATCACAAAGGATATTTCATGTAATTTATGTATCCAACATAGAAATTAATTATGCATCATGCCTCACAAATCAATAAGGAAATGCACAAGAAATGGCTCGAGAGTTTGGTGGAACAAAACGGATAAACTGAAGTTTATATCGTGAACAAAACGAGTCCGATTTATCAGGATCTCGTGGCCTCAAGCGGGCAGCCGGGAGAAGGCTATATGTCGACGTGCACGTGACTAACAAAATGTTCGTCTCTTGCCCAAACAAAGCACATATTCATTTCATGCTCAAATCATTTTATCAAATGTTTTCATACTTTTCATGATCATCATACTTCTTCATCTTTTCATTCATACAAAATGCCATCATGTTTTTCGAGGCAATACATGATCACAATCACAATGCATTTTCAACAATTTTGATGTCATACACACATGCAAGCAAGCAAGATAATTTTTCCATACACACAACAACTATAAATATATTACCCACCAAATATCGCTTGAAAATCCAAGTTCAATGTTGTCCTCCCTCTTGCGATCGGATTAGGTTGGCTTGGTTTCCTATAACAACTCAAGTTCCCAATCAAACAACATTCAAAAGAAAATCATAAAGCTTTGAAAATCAGGAAAATATGATTTCGCCACGACAGAAACAGAGAGTTGCCACGGCGGAAACGGAGGCTCGCCACCCCAGAAATGGAGGCTCGCCGCCCCAGAAATGGAGACTCGCCGTCGCGAAAACGGAGACTCGCCACGGCGAACACATTGGAGCTCGCTACGGCGAGGAAGCAGGCGCGTGCCGCGGCGTGCACATGAGCACGTCGCGATGTGTAAGACCCAAAACTTGCCCGAAACCTGTTTCTCCTGCATTGATCAACCAAAAACCTCTCATCTTGAAATTAATCTTCATCACAACTCTAAACCATCACTCCTACTTCAATTCTAAACTCATTTCAACCCAAAATCAGTCATCTCCTGAAACCTGTTTCCTACACATTTTCGTACAAAAATCAACCTCATTTTCACTTCCAACTATCATTAAACATGTTAATCCAACCAATGAAGAAGAAAGAATGCTTGCACTTACTTGTTTGGCTCTAAACTCCTCAAATCCTTCAAGATCTTCAAAATTCCTAAGTTTTCCTTCTTTTTCCTCTCTTCCACGGTGCTTCTTCTCTTCCTCACAAGCCAACCATTTCTTCTTCTTATAATTTACCCACTAATGCATGCAAAAGACCCTTATGCCCTTCCACTTATGCCTTAAAACTTAAGGGTGTAGGTGATCTACCAAAATTACCTCTCATGCATTCTTACTACATTGTAATTTAATTCCATCAATTCAAACAATAATTCCTTCTAACATTAACATGCTAATTACTCCAAAATAATAAATCTAACAAGACCTCAAAATAAATTAAATCATGCTTAATAAAAATAAAAAATTCGGGGTCCAACAGAAGATATAGAAGTATAAGACAACACTGATGTTGAGATGGGAGAAGAGGTTACGACAATGACAACCACCTTGGACTCATTGAAAAGCTCTTTAAAAAGGTATGATTTGGCTTCTGTACAACTACCTGAAGCTCACCACAGGTTGTTACCTTTTGATGTGCAAGCACTAAAATTGAAATTGAAGCCACTCCTTACATATATGAAGTATGCCTATGTAGGAGATAAGCAAACTCTCTTAGTTATCATTTCGACAGAGTTGACTTCAAATCAAGAGGAGACACTGGTTTGAATGCTGAGAGAGCATAAGAAGGCCATTGGGGGGACTATTGCAGATATCTAAGGGATAAGTCCTTTCATATACATGCACCATATTTTTTTGGAGGAGGATGTACAATTCACAAGGCAAGCTCAGCTTAGGCTGAACCCTCTAATGATGGAAGTTATGAAGAAGGAGATGCATAAGCTTCTCAATACTGGGGTTATCTATTTGATTTCTAATAGTAAGTGGGTAAGTCTTATCCAGGTGGTTCCAAAGAAGTCTAGAATCACCGATGTGACAAACTAGGAAAGTGAGTTAGTTTCCACCCGAGTGCAAACTGGGTGTAGAGTATGTATTGATTATAGAAAGTTAAATTTTGCTACACATAAAGACCACTTTCTCTTTCCTTTTATTGATCAAATGTTTGACAGATTGGTTGATTATGACTATTATTGCTTTTTAGATGGATTTTTAGGTTATCTTCAGATCCCGATCATACTAGAAGATCAAGAGAAAATTATATTTACATGCCCATTAGGTACATTTTCTTACCAAAAGATGCCATTCAGATTATGTAACGCACTAGACACGTTCCAAAGGTGTATAATAAGGCATTTTTCTTGAATATGTTGAGAAGATTATCAAGATATTCATGGATGTTTTGAGTGTGTATGGATTTTCTTTTGATGAATGTCTTGAGAATCTTGCCATTATCTTGGAACGATGTATATAAACTAACCTTGTGTTGAACTATGAAAATTGTCATTTTATGATGGATCAAAGTATAGTTTTAGGCCATGCAATATCTGTTAGGATATTGAAGTAGACAAGTCCAAAGTTGATTTTATTTCTTCTTTATCTTAACCCTCTACTGTGAGGGAAGTGCATTCTTTTCTTGGACACGCAAGTTTTTATCGAATGTGACTTTTCGAAGATAGTCGTACCACTATGCAAGCTTCTTCAATAAGATGTTTGCTTTGAGTTCAACGAGAAGTGCAAGGCAGCATTCAACAAGCTTAGGAAGCTTTTGACGTCCCCATCGATGATTCAACCGCTAGATTGGAACCTTCCCTTGGAGATCATGTGTGATGTGAATGATTATACAATAGGGGTAGTTTTGGGACAAAGAGTGGGAAAAACTTTGCATGCCAACTACCATTCTTCAAAGCCCTAAACCCAATTCAATTGAATTATTCCACTACTGAAAAAGAACTGTTATTTGTGGTTTTTTCTTGGAAAATTTTTGATTGTATTTGCTTGGTGCTAAAGTGATTGTTTATTCTAACTATGCAATTTTATGACACTTGCTCACAAAAAAGAAACAAAACAGAGGCTGACTAAATAGATTCTCCTCCTTTAGGAATTTGACTAGGGATCAGAGATAAGAAGGGGGCAAAAACATGGTGGTGGACCACTCAATCGTTTGATAAAGGAAGAAGATGATATTCCTCTAATAGAAACCTTTTAGGATGAGCAATTATTTTCTACCGATGTGACACCACCATGGTATGCAGACATTTCAATTTTTTAGTTACTAATGAATTACCTATTGGTTTGTCAAAGGCTTAAAGGGATAAGCTATAGAGTGAAGCAAAGTATTATGTATGAGATGACCCCTACCTTTAAAGGCATTGCACATATCAAGTTATTAGTAGGTGTGTATCGGAAAATAAATCATCATTAATTTTAACCTTCTGCCATTTGTACGCTTACGGAGGACATTTTGGAGTAAAAAGGATAAATCATAAAGTTATGAAGAGTGACTTATACTGGCCAAAATTGTTCAAAGATGCATATACCTTTTTCAAATCCTATGATAGATGCCAATGGTCAGGTAACCTGTCCTGTAAGGATCAATTGCCACAAACTCCTTTAGTTTTTGTGAAAATTTTGACATTTAGGGCATTAATTTTATGGGACCTTTCCCTCCATCTTTTAGTTTTACTTATATTTATGGTTGATTATGTTTCTAAATGGGTGGAAGCCAAAGCTACAAAAACTAACCAAAGCCACTAGGACTAATGATGCAAAGGTTGTTGCAAATTTTATTAAGGCTAACATTCTTTCTAGGTTCGGGATTTTGAAAGCCATCATTAGTGACAGAGGAACTCACTTATACAACAGGGTGATGGAAGCAATGTTTAGAAAATATCACATTAAGCATAAAGTTTCAACTACTTGCCATCCCCAAACTAATAGGCAAGTTAAAGTTTCAAATCGAGAAATCAAATTAATCCTGGAGAAAATTGTGTAGCCTAATAAAGGATGGGAGTGTAAGACTGGAAGACGCACTATGGGCCTACAGGATGGCTTACAAAACACTAATTAGGATGTCATTGTATAGGCTAGTGTTTGAGAAGCCATGTCATCTTTTGGTGGAATTACAACATAAGGCATATTGGGTTATCAGAAGATGCAACATGAACTTGGAGGGAGTGTATAGGAAGTTGCAGCTTTAAAAGTTAGAAGAGATGAGGAATGAGTTATATCAAAATGGAGTGATATATAAGGAGAGGACGAAAGCTTTTCATGGTAAGATGATTTTGAGCAAAAGCTTCTCGGTGGGCTAGAAAGTGTTACTATATCATTCCAAACTCAAACTCTTTCCAAGTAAATTGTATTCCCATTAGGTTGGTCCATTTGTTATCACTCATGTCTTTCCTTTTAGTGAAGTAGAGATATAGAGCCTCAAAACTGACTAGACATTCAGAGTGAATGGTCATCGCTTAAAGCCATATTATGAGGGCTTCCAAATGGGGGATTTGGAGGTGTTGATGTTGGAGGATGTGACTGGTGTCACTTGATGCATGCTATTAGAGGTCGAGCTAATGACATTAAACAAAGGTGCTACTTGGGAAGCAACCTAAGGGGAGTTAATTTATGTCTTTTACATTTTTGCATTTGCTATTTTTGTTAACTACTCCATTTCTTACGTTTGATACATTGAGGAAAATGTAAGTTTTAAGTGTGGGGTGGGGTGTATTATTTTTTTATGCATGTTTTTAAGCTTAATTGTAGCTTATGTGACTTTTTAGGCAGTTTTCAAGATAAAATGAACAAAATCATAAATTTTATTATTTTCTATTGCTTTTAACATTATTTAGTCATAATTAGAGTGTGAATTGGTTAGTAAAATCCATAGCAAAATTTGGTATGTTCTTTTGCTATTGTGATTTTTTAATGTGCATTATTCTTAGAAGAGTGGTGACTAGTGGTAAACAAAAACCAGTTAGGTTTTGAGTCATATTAGATTAAAATATCTATATCAGTCTTATTGTTTTTTTTGTTATGTATGACCTTCATGATATTTACATCCTTACTTTGTGTTGGCTTTCTATTTGAGACCACATTTTTATCACATGCATTTTTATGAAAATGATTAGGCATTCTTTGTTGATTACGAGCTACATTAGATAAATATCCTACCCATTTATATGAATTTTATTTTGTTAATCCCCTTTGAGGTTTAGTATCCTTTTCTTTTATATAAACCACATTACATGAATCTAACCAAATGTCCTACCTACGTCTTAAAGCTAATGGCATATTTGTTTTAATTCTTGATGAATGTGATTATACAAAAGCATAAATGTGGAGGTATGCATATAAGTGGTTAGTAATATTTGCTAAAATTCCATGTTGTGAATACTATGTTGATGTAGCTTCTATCACTTATACTTTTGAAAAAAAGAAGAAAAAATAAATAAAAAAGAAAGAAAGACAAAAAAATGTGAGTTTGAATAAAAGTATGGAGGAGGAAATACCATTATTGTGAAAAGTTATTAATAGTTTATCCTCCTTAAGTTGTATTAATTGGGTGTTTGAATATGTTGCATATGAGGCAGATGTTGTTTTGGATAGAGCACTTTTGTATTATGTTCACGTGGATTAAGGTATGAGAGCATAATAGAGTTGTGAAACATAATTGTTGCATTGTTCATAGCTGACGGTACCTAGTTTTCAATGAATGTTAACTTGTGCACTTGATATCTCATTGAGTATTACCTTTGCTTCAGTAGCTTGATGATTTTTATGCTACATTAACCAAAAATACATCTCTCCTTACCTTTGCCTATATTGCAACCCTAGAAAAGTCCTTTGATTCATGATTATGCATGTGACTTTTAGTGGTGGAGAAATGAAATAACATGCAAAGTTGTAGATTGTTGTGATCATGAATTGTGTTTGAGTGTACCTAAGGAAATATCTTCTTTAAAAACCTTTTTTCCAAGTCCACCTCTAGATTACTCAGTTTCTAAGGGTAGTGAATATTGATTTATTATAAGTAGATGCTTTAAATGTTGAGTTTTTGCTTAGGTTTTGAAAGTCATTCATCTTTACTTATGGCTATCTATTCTTAGGAAATATAGAAAATGAATAAAAGTTTTAGTTTGTGATTTTGATTTTGACTAGTTGCCCAAGGACAGTCAAAGGCTAATTATAAGGGAACTTGATATATGTTTAAATTGTGATTCATTTGATATGCTACACTTAGTGTTTAATGCCATAGAATTCCTCAAGATACTCACTTTGACTCGTATGTGATTTTAGGCACAATTTTGAAGCAAAGAAGTTAAAGTGAGTCGAAAGCTTGATATTCGGGCCATTTTTCAAAGATTAATATTCACTTGTCTTTATGGAGCAAGAATGAGAAAATTAGAGTAAGTAAAGACAAGAAATCAAGGTAATGAAGTAACATAGCTTATGGCTATTGTGCATGGACCATGCAAGAAGTATATGAATTGAATGGCATCATAATTCATGTATAACTGAAGATCTATGTATAAAGAAAAGGATGATGGAAGGTGGACAAGTAAAATATACATAGAGAAGGTAGGATACAACGTTAGCCTAAAACAATGTGTAACAGATGATAAAATGAAGCAACACAACAATGAAAGGAAAACAACGTGTAGCAAAAGAAATCAAGTAAGAGTAGAACATGCAAAAATGTAGTCCATGCTAAATGAAACGTAGACGGATAACAATATCCAAAGAGCATCAAAACGCTGCACATAAGGAGTAGCAAGCATGCTAAAACACAAATAGCATTTATGTTCAATGCAGATATTATATAGGGTTTTTTTTAAAAAAGTGACATGTATAATAAAAGAGGGGTGAACAGTACTAATGGACTAGAAATTAAATCATAAAATAGAGAGAGGACTGCAGAGAGTGGGGTGGAGGTGCTAGGTTTTCTGTTTGTTCGTTAACTACTGAAGCTAATATAGAGAAGAGGATCAACGCTTGGAGCATAAAAATAGAGATGGAAGGTTAGCTGCCTTACACTGGTTCAATGGAAATATCGACATTAAGTCACGGTTAAGCTATTTTAATCATTTTAAGGTTGTAATTCTTTTTTGATTATTGTGTTGTTGGCGTTGATTTGATCGGGTTTTGGGATGAATGATCTTAATATTTTGACTTTTCTATTTTGAACCTATTGCTAAAAAATGAATGCAATCCATAATCCTTACTTTTGACATTTATAAGTAGCATCTAATGATCCCGTATAGTTAGGAACAACATAACTTAGGTTAGATAACCCAAACGTGTGAGGTTACTGCTTATATTGATCATTTTACACTTCATAATACCACTACCAAATTAAATCTAGATATTGTATCCTAGGTTATTTGATAGTTAGGTTTAATTAATGATCGTATCTTAATTAAATAAAACTTAAGGGAAAACTAAGATTAGAATAGCATTCTATTAGTCATAGATCAATAGTCCGAAGAGAGTTGTAAAGACGTTAGGATATGAAATATGTTTGATCGTGTTTAGGCTGAGATTGAAATAAGAACTAGACCTTATGTTTTCAATAGTTTGTTTTTATTTTATTTTCTAAATTGCTAAAAATCCAAAAACCACCTTCTTATATTTTCCTTGCATCAATTAATTTTGTTACGAAAATTAACCGAACATTCCCTGTGGATTCAATCTAGACTCACCATTACTATAAATTTTAGTGTGTAGAATTAGGGAAATTTTGTAAGGCACTCGACATGCACTGTCATATACTTAGTAGAAGAAGATCTAAAGATTGAGATAACAACTTATAGAAATCTTCGCAGATAGAGGACTTGAAAGGTTAGATTGATATTAAAGAATCAAGAACTATGGTAAACCAACTAAAAACTATGTTTGATTATGCTAGATTTGACTTAATGGGAGTAGAGTCCAACATTGTGGGATTGACTATCAACACCAAAAAATTTGAGATTAAACTAAGTATTATTCAGATGGTGTAACAATCTATTTAGTTTGATAGACTACAAGATGAGGACCTTAATATGCAAATCACAAATTTTCAAAAAATTTATGATAACATGAGATTAATTTTGTTGGATAACTACACTTTTAATTTTCTAATTATTATTTTTATTATTTGTTTATGTATTTTTACATTATATTTGGTAATTTAATTTAAGTGTGAGTTTTCACAATTCCATAATATACTGAGCATATGAACCAAGTGTGGGGAAAAGTTTTTGTTCATATTTATTTTTATTATTTTTTCACATTTGAATTAGTTTTAAGTACAACGACAAGAAGAATACAAGTCATGCAACAATGAAGTGCGAAGGAGGTACCTAGGAAGAGAATAAGAGGTGAAGGGTCATCAAAACCATTATGTGAGATTGCGTTAGTAAGTTCTGTTCACGGCTACACAGGACCCTTAGGAGAAATGTGTAATACGTTCTATTTTAGATCCACCTAAACTATTATGATATGCTTATGTGCTTATGATCTATGAACATGTTTGATGCATTCATATTTTATGGTTTTTAAATTTGACTATATGATAAGAATTTGAGAAACATATGTTTTTCTACGACAAGAAAATGTTTTCAAAGGTTTTGCTTGTTTTTGCGTTATAAACTGTTACCCACGAGCTTTCAAGCTCACCCCTTTTTATTCCATCTTCAGGTAATAGGTAAGAGATCAAGTGATCAAGAGCCTAAGGGAATTTCTCCAAATTCACTTATTTTGCAGTTTAAGTTGATTTTGGGAAAGTAACAAGTTTGTTTGTTCAAAGACCTTTTATAATTTGAGATTTTGAGATGATGATGTAATGTGGCTTGGAATGCCATTAAAGATTTGTAAAACTTTATTCTTTTGAT
>JANTNU010000008.1:36979621-36992013 GCA_024752395.1 Erythroxylum havanense
GTGCCTATCACATATGTATACAGATACTGACCCATTGGGCTAAGTCTGAACAGAATCACGAAGCATAGCTCTACGTGTAGAAACAGTAATCACAGAGCAAAGCTCTACATGTAAGCACTTTCATACTAGCTATTTTAGTCATAACGCCTTTATATTACATACATTGAAGTGATATGCATTTCACAATTCAGTCATCAATTCAATCACTTTCACTTGCATGTATTATCACAGTATAATAGTCTTAGTATCACTAGTCATCGGACTAGGTCCGGCATTTAATTTTTCAGTTGAGAATCAAAATATTCAATTAGGCAGTCTCATTCACATACAAGTAGCACTTTCAATATTGTTTGCATGCATCACATGCCCCAGACATATATTGTCCAGAATTTAATACACAATCAATTAATGTACTTCAGTCGTATATTAATACAGTTCAGTAATATATAGAATAGAACAAATAAAGTGAGACCATCTTAGGTTACTCATAGTTGCTCCCTTAAGCCTATTGCCTTGATGTTTCAACAATATCTAGAAATGGTTGCTCGTCTATATGCAATAAAAAAAATTTCATATTATTAGAAGGCTTATGTAACAAAATAAACACATTTATCAATGTTTCATGTATCATGCATGCTCAATGACAAAATCTTGGGTATATATCTGTATTACAAAGATGTACATGTCAATTGTACTCCAATTGAATCGAAATTCAATCACTAATTCTCCATTTCAACAGATTTTGAAAACAGTCCATTCTAGTCAATAGTATATGATCAATAAGATCTAGAAAATGTAGGATTTAAGTAACACTTTCTTCTAAACAATTGTTCCTCTGTGGCTTAGGTCTCTAATGACTCCAATATCATTCAATTTTGTTCAATATCATTCAATTTTGTTCAATATATTGAAAGTTATACTCCAAATATATCATTCTATTCTTAAGCTATAACAGAACTCATAACTCAACTTTAGAACAGATTTTGGAATTCTTAAAACTAGAATTACAATTTAAATTCTTCTAGACAATTGTATATTTTTCTCTCTAGTTTCATTTGAATTAAGAATCAACTCTTTTGGAACTCTATAGATCAAGATATAATCAAACTATCGAAGTATGTTCAGTAAAATATTCCAGTTCATACTATTCCAACAGATTCCATAAATTTCATTCAATTAATATTTTTAAAATTAATTCAGAAGGCTACCATTTTTTATGAAGCGGTAGAAAATTGCGTTATGAGTCTATTGGTTCAAGTCTCATCTCATTTTGATATCGGGAGCAAAGGTTATAACAAAAAGAGGAAAGGAAGTTCAAAATTATCTTTTTTTTTTGGAAAACATGGAAGTCATGATCGTGCACCTACACGATCGCGACTTTCCAAGTGCTTCAGCAATCATACTACTTCCTTAAAGAAGTTGTAATCATGAAGAAACACGATCATAACTTTCTCTCTTTTCCATTTCTCCAGAAATACGAAACCTAATTTTCATATCTCCCTCCATTTTTCTTCTAGATTTTCCATTTCTTATACTTTCCAACTAATGCATCTATGCATGAATCATCTTTTCGATGTCCAGTATAAACTCAAAACAAGTCATATGCAAGCCAACCAAATCCTAACACAAGCTTTCTCTCACTATTGTGTTCATCCTTTCTCTCACTACTATATTTTCATTCTTTCAACAGTTCACAACTTCATAATGCTCAGTAAACTTAGATTTAATTCCAAATACAATTACTACTCATTCCTTAACAAATCCAGTTCCTCATCTAAGTCTTTTAATGTATTTATTCAATGAGACTATATTGCTTAAACTTCTGATGCACGTATATATATGAACACTGCAAACATCGTCAGAGTTACTTACGTGATTTAGTATTATTGCCAACGGAGAGAGTGAATCACTCACACAAGAATAATAACTTGATACTCGATGTTTGGCAAAACTAGAAGATAATTTGATAACAACACTACTCTCAGCGAAGACAACCAAAGAGAGAGCTATAGGAACAATATGTCATCTATAACACTTGACTATGCATTCTCTCGCATGTAACACATTTTTCACTGAATCATTAGTCCACGTGTCACCATGCTTGCAAGTCATTTATCATCAATTTAGTCAGTCTATGTATCACACTCTAATTAATCCATATTTTAATATTATTCCTAGTCCAAAAATATTCCAAATTTTAGAAATTCTTGAAATTCACCAAAAAATCCGAAATAATACGTAGTCTCTAAATAAATTTTTACTGCCAATAAATCACAATTCACATTTTAAATCACATTATTCAATCAATTATACCCAAAAATGTCAATGAATTCATAAACAATTATTTTAAAATTCAACAATAAATATTCACATGTGTGTGAATATACAATGATGCATGAGCATCTAGTGTACTTCTAAGTTCTCAAAGTACGCTCCATTCACAATTCTGGGATCTAGCCCCAAACATAGGATGTTACACCAACTTTTCCTTTGTCCACATTGATCTTAAGTTTGCCTAACAAACCAACTCTTCCACTTAAAACTAAGCTATTAATCCGGAAATCCTATTTCCATGATTCTAACATATCCATGTACAACAAGCTTAGGTTTGCCCAATAACCCTAGATCTTAAGTTTGCCTAACAAGCCAACTCTTCCACTTAAAACTAAGCCATTAATCCGGAAATCCTATTTCCACGGTTTTAACATATCCATGTAAAACAGGCTTAGGTTTGCCCAATAACCCTAACTTTAAAAGGACTCTGGTTCTCACCCTATTAAAGGAAAGCATTAGTTTTAATATTCTAAGTGAGGGGTTTGACTAAGGTCTCAACTAACTTAGATGGTCTTATACATATAACTCATATATATAGATATAGATATAGTTACTATAACTACATGACATGAAATGGACTACCCAATCCAGTTGGACCTAAGCCCACAACCATCCATCATGCAAGCCTACACATTCTCCTAACCATGCATTCTCTAATGCATATATGTAATCACATCATTTTAGTTATGACATCTTATAGATCCTAACATGAAAGGCCCATTCCAATAATTGGATTTACTATCTTCCTTTGACTAACTTGGCTAAAATTACTATTGCATATTATTTCATTTGGAATTAATATTATTCTAATTAACATGAATTCCTAATTCTAGAAATTAATTCATAATTAATTTACCTTAAAATAATTATTTGATGTCCAAAATTAAACAGCTTCAATTTTGTCACACATGCCAATTTTTCTAGTCTTAGAAAATGTATTGCTTTACTAAAATTGATTTCAAATTTAAAATCTATAATTTTCCAAAATTTCTACACCATTAAATCATCATTTCAAGCATGTCTAAGTCATTTCAAGATGATCAAAATAATTTAGGAATTACCCAAAAAATGTTATAATTACTGAAACACTGATAAGACACAAAAAATGATAAATATGACTTCTAAAACTTTTCCGGAAATTAAATTTTGAGCAAAATCATTTATGCATGCATCAAACATCAAATTAACACTTTTTATCGCATAAAAATAAGGTTCTAAAACTAAAATATAGACATGCAAAAACATCAAACAAAACAGATCCTACGATTTTTAGAAAACTGTCCAGATTTGAAAAATTGTATGATAAAATTATTAACACGTTTTAAATAATTCTAAAAAAATTACAGAGGCATAAAAACATGTCAAATATGTTCAAAAAAAATTTCAGAATCAAATTCCTCATCAAATAATTTTTTCGAAATTAAATTCCACGAAAATCATGTGTCCTCATCATTTATCCAATAAACATGACATGCCCAGTAGAAAGACAGATTTCATACATGTTCTTGTAAATTCAAAATTAAATATTTTAATCACATTTAAATTACTTTCAATCACACTGAATCATTCAAGTACATCTTATGAACATATCAGTGAAAGAAAATCGTGAAAAATATTTTTTCGTAATTAATTTCGAACAAAACATTATAGGACCCTAAGCTATCACAACCATGAAAACAGTTTTCACATGTCATGTATTCTACATCTAACAAGGAATAATATGCCTCTGATACCACTATAAGGTTCTGATTATGCATGTCATACATAATATATATCAAATATATGCATCAAAAAATAAAGCAAAACCTAAAAAAAACAGATCTACTCATGTATACAGATATAGAAAACAAAAACATGAAATGTAAGATGTTTACATACCTTTTCGACAATCTCCTTCGTTATTTAATCTTCTCCACATTGGCTTGTCGTAAGCCATAACGATCAACATAGACGATCTATAATGAAAGTCAACACAAAGATAGTAGGGTGAAACATTATTAGAAGATGGCTAGAATTATTTATTTGTGCTAGCAAAGACAAAAACTCTTATGAGCGTTAAAGAGAACAAGAGCTTGTGTGTGTGAAAAGAACCTTTCTTTCACTTATGTCTTACATAAGATGCAGGGAAACTCATCTCTATTTTTTGCACCATTTGGCCTTCCATAACCCCCAAAACTAATGGAGAGTTATGTGAAGTTAATGGTTATGAATAACATATATTAATGGAGGTTATAGGAAGTTAATGACCATGAATAGTATGCATTAATGGAAGTTTGGGAAGCTAATGTCCAAACTGGCAGCCAACAACACTTGTTTCTAATCAATTCCATCCAATGTTCTTACCAAAATCACATCTTGATACAATCTCAAAACACTCTCTCATATCTTGAATCACCATGTAAGACCATTTTACTCATCCTTCGAATCTCCTATGTATGTGACCCATTAGGTTTCCGGTTATGTTGGCCACTTAAATTAACACTTAATTTAAGTAAGTCAAAAGCGGTATCTAGCAACACATTATGACCTCCAATTGATCGAAAAGTTAGTGGTTTGACTATGAACACTTCCATATGTAATGTTGCTATACAATTCGTCCTTTCACCATTTATACCCCACTTAGTTTAGAGTATGGTCAAAGTGTTAAATCCCACTAGACTAATTGTTTCACATCTATTCCAAAGGATATTACATCTTGTCTTGAGGATCTCATAACTCTATGTATCATTAAAGACTCTCTTCATGACATATATTTGCTCTAGCCAGAGACTCCAAAGTAATGACCCCGATAAGAGGTCGTGGGTATCATCTCCTTCTATCATGATTGGTTAATCCTTTGTTGGTTACTCAATTACCTTCAAATACCTCAAGTTATATACAATCACCACCCTATGAGTAACCCTTAAAAGGAACAGATGAATGGATTCAAAGAATAGGATCAGTATCCATAATATTCTCGAGCACCTCAAGTAGAAGGATACTTGCACCATTGCTATGATGAGACTATTATTGAAACTAGAATAGAATATCTATATGATTGTCTCATAGTAGGTCAATCTAATGTATTTACTACCCTTAGTAAGCATCCACATGTTAACTCTAAACAACTCATTTCTATAGCTTATGAGATCTATCACTTGATCCAATCAAGGAATATAACATGTGCTAGTCTATTCGAATTACTGATATCCCATCTCATTAATCCTATGACTAGGAAAAGTTTAGATACTAACATAATTACACATGATAGGAATCTTATTATCGCGATCTCATTATGCTTTTCTCCATGCTAGGTTTTATATCAAGGACTTCATTAAATCAATTTAAGGAAAAAAATCCATAAATGTATAAACATCAAAATAATGAAAAATGCCTTTATTAATCACAAAATGATTTCTACAATAAGTGCTAAAGGTGGTTTCCTTTATAGCACTTCTCTAACATCTTCCTATAATTGCAATGAATGTGTTATTTGAGTATATTGAATATAAGGTAGATGTTGGCTTGGAAGGTTCACTCTTATGGTTTCAATGTATTGTTGGCATAAATTATATGAGTGATTCCTTCAAATTGGTATACGCTTCATGTGGTTTATGTGTAAGAGCTGAAATGAGTTGTATATATAATTGTTGCATTGGTCATTGTTGACAGTACCTAGTTTTGATGAGTGTTAGCTTGTGCACTTTATGTCACATTAAGTGTTACTTTTGTTTCACTTAACTCAAATGCATCTCACCTTACCTTTACTCACATTACAACCTTAAAAAGTCCTTCGATCCATGATTTTGCATGTGACCTTTAATGGTGGACAAATGAAATGATATTTAAAATTGTGGAATGACTTGATCATAAATGGTGTTGAGTGTACCTATGGATATATTTTAGTTAAACATATTTTCCAAGTCTTCCATTAGATTGCTCAGTTTATGAAGATGATGAGTGTTGATTGATCATGAGTAAAAGCTTTGAATGTTAATTTTTTGTTATGATTTTTGAAACTCACTCATCTTTGTTTATGATTATATATTGTTGGAACATATGGGAAATTAGTCAATTTTTTTGGGTCTTTGAGCTTAATTTTAATATTTTGCCCACGGACAATCAAAAGCTAAGTTTAGGGGAAATTGATATGTGCTTAATTGATTACTTAATTATTTCATAACACTTAGAAATTAATGACATGAAATTACTTAAGATACTCACTTTGACACATATGCCATTTTAGGCACAAGTTGGAAGCAAAGAAGTTAAAATGAGTTAAAAGCACGATATTTTGGACGTTTTCTGAAGATTAATTTTAACTTGTCTTCATAGAGAAAGAAGAAGAAAATTAAAAGACAAGAAGAAGACAAGAAAACACAAAGAAAACACAAAGAAGAACCTTAGTTGTTCACAACATGTAGCTGGAAAAATAAGAAAGTTGTTGGACCCCGAACTTTTCTTGGAATTTTGAATTATAAAATGAAATCAAATGAGGAAAGGGGTGGTGAATATTTGAAAATGTGTGAGGAAATATGATATGTTTCCTAATGAAAAGTATGAATATGTGAGAATTTGATGAAATGAAAGAAACATGAGAATTCAAGGATTTTTCCATTGTTCATAATTGTGTTATTTTGTAAGTTGTATATGAAAATTGTGGAAGAGTGAAAAGAATTAATTTTGGGTTTTTGATGACTTTGAGGGCGCTATGAAATTTATAGTAAATGAATTGCTTTAAATGGAGTTGAAAAGCAAGAAATGAATAGTAAAAGTGTGAAATTTTAGGGAATAGCAAGTATGACTTTTTGGGATGAATAGTAGCAGAGTTGACTTTTTGATGTGAAACTTTTGTAAATTTTTCTAGGATGATTTGGAAGGATTTTGATAAAATGATCTTCATGAAAATTGTAGTTTCTGTTGATAGCTTTCTATCGCTAGGAAGTATAATATTTTTCGGTATCGGGATTGAGAGTTATGATTATTCGAATTTAAGTTATTTTGTTTTGTTTTTGAAAATGCTCATTAGGGTAAGTTTGTGTGTACTGTGCTTTGAGGCCAAATTTTTTACGGATGTGGTTTGAATTGAAGTAAGTGGTCTATATGAAAGTTATAGAGAAATTGCATAGCTTTACAATGATGTATAATATGTTATTTTTATTGTGGAAATTGGAAGATATGAAAATTTGAAGTTTGGATGTGGTATAGGATGACAAATTTCTAACAGAAGCTTTGATTGAAACATTGACCTAGTTAGAGGTTGAAATTACTTTTAAGTTCTTCATGAAAGTTGAAGATTGTGTCTTGATCTTCTCTTTGATGTAAAGTGTGGAAATTTTGGACCATAGAATGTGAAGTTATAATTTTTATAATTTTGTGTTACTGTTCAGGATGATTATTAGTGGACAGAATCTTTGAGTGGATTTTTGACTCCTTAGATGCCAAATTGATTTTTCTGTCCTTCATGAAAGTTGTAGGTTACATTTTGATCTTTTCATTGATATAAAGTATGACATTTTTTAACCTTATAGTTGAAAGATAGAAATTTTAGAAGTTGTGATACTGTTTAGGGTGACATAAATTGGACATAAATTTTGAGTGGGATTTTGACCCTTTTAGAGAAGGATTTGGTTTCTAAGTTCTTCATGGAATTTGTAGCACCTCCTTTTAGATTTCGTTTGATACCAAGTTTGTAAATTTTGGACTCTTGAGTCAAAAGTTATGTATTTTGGAAGTTAGGAGTTTTTGAAAAAAAAAGAAGAAGAAAAGAGGAAAGTGGTAGTTCGCGATCGCGAGCAGCTCGCTATTGCGAACCGATCGCAGAGCGAGCAACTCGCGAGGGAGTGCACTCACGTGCAAAGCACGTCTCACGGCTACGAGGCCTCACTGTCTCAAGCGGCCGCGCTCGCTCGCGAGTGCGAGCTGACTTTTTTGCCATGTCCTACTCAACCCCACCCGACCCGATCTTACTCTTTTGCTTATAACTTTTTCGTCCGACATCCGATTGACTTGATTTTTAAAGATTTAGATTCATAAGACATCTCTCTATCACCTCATGAAATATTTGGGGATTTTTAAGATTAAATTGAGGAAGTTTTATTGAATCAAAGTGAGTTGTAAAATTTTCTGAACATGGTTCAATATTTTGGTAAATTCTAAATCTGTAGAGATCCAATTGAGTTGATTGTTGTTTCTAAATAACCTAGAGACATGGAATTACAAGTTTTCTAAAGGGACTGAATTTTAATTCGAACTTTAGGACCTTCAATTTCTGAATTGAAATTGGGTTTCATGTTCAGTCTTGGATTAGTAAGAGCTGAAAGTATTATGACCATAACTTTTGTTCTAGTCATCCAAATGAGGTGATTCTTAATTTGGATTGAACTAGAGAGATAGGGCTACAAACGTTCTGATCGAATTGAGTTTCAATTTAGTCTCTAAGACTATCAATTTTTGGATTGAATTAAATCGCAGGAAAAAGTTTTAGCATAAGAATAGTCTGAAAATATTTGGAGTATAACTTTTGGAGTACTGAACCAAATTGAATGATTTTGGTATCATTATAAAATTGAGACTATAAGGAACATTTCTATAGAAGGAAATTTTAGCAAATTCCTTCAATTTGATGATTAGAAAAATGCCCTAAATTAATTATGATTTAATAATATTTTGAGACTTTGATTTATTTTATAATTTTAAGGACTTAATTCGCATGTTAATGTGAGTAATTAGCATGTTAATTTGAGTAAGAACATATGGCATAGTTTGATTGGATTAAATAGAATAAAAGTGTTAAAAATGCATGAGGGGCAAAATTGGAAGAATATTAAAGCTTTTAAGTTTCAAAGCTTATAAGGAAGGGCATAAGGGTCTTTTGTCATTCATTAATGGCAAGTTGGTAAATTAAAAAGGTGAGTCTTCGTATAAGAAGGGAGCAAGCAAAAACTAGGGAAGAAAAGAAACAAAATAACAAATTAAGAAAGAAAGAGGGAGAGTTTCGGATGGAGAAAAGGAGAAAGAAGCAAGAAATTTAGGTTTTGATTTTTGGTGAGTTCCAATTGCGAATTTGATGTTGTTTCAAGAGGAAAAAATGAAGACGAGCATGAGAGCTTTCAATCAAGCTAAGAAATTAGACATTTGGGCGAAGGATTAAGGTAAGAGACAATTTTGAGTTGTTAAATTTTGAAAGAATTTTGGTTTAGGTAGCTTGAGAATTGTATGGGATTAAGTTTACTAAGCTCAATTTTTGTGATTACATGGTATAAATTGCTCAATTTTGGATATGAGGTGGGTACCATGTTTCAAGCATGGATATGAGGTGGGTACCATGTTTATAATTTGAATTATAAGCCATCTATATGTTTTTGAAAAATCAAGAAGATGAAATGTTTTGAAAGAAAAGCGTCAAGAACATATAATGTTTTCAAATTCATAGTTTTGAATGATTTAAGACATTGCAATACTTGTTGTATTCATTGTGTTTGAATGATTTGATAATTGCTATAATTGCTGCATTCTTTGAACGATTGAGAATATGTTATGTGAATGGGATTGACATTGTGAAATTTTGAATGTAAACGTGTCGAATGTGACATGATTATGAAAAAAATTAAGTTTTTGAAATGTCCATTCGAGCAATCTGATTTTAAGTGTGAAGTTGTGTTATGTGGGTTTGGTTAGGTCCTATAAGATGTCAAGTACACTTGTCAAAAAGGCTTTTCCCGCTTACCCGTTAGTGACATTGAGCTCCTTCGAGGACTCCCATAAGTTCACGGCTACACAGGACCGCTATGCGGGAAAGTGTATTACGTTCTGTTCACAGCTACACAGGACCGCTATGCAGAAATGTTTAGTACGTTTTGTTTCTGGACCAACCCAAACCATTCTGATGTGTTTATGTGCTCTTGTTTTGTTTCTAAGTATGATGCATCCATGTTTTAAAAATTGTTCATGAATTTCTTTGATAAATTGAGAAATTTTGAAAAATAAACATTTGATGAATTTCTACTGTGAAATTTCTATAAACTGGCAATAAGTTTTGGAAAATGATTTTTGTTTATTTTTCGGTTATAAACATGTTATCCACGGGCTGTAAAGCTCAGCCCCCCTCTTTCATCCCCATCTCCAGGTAACAAGCAGGAGATCGGATGAAAGAAAATCAAGGCAACCGTTTGTTTCTGTATATGATGTGTTTTAAGGTAGATTGTTGTAAGAATAAGATTTGAGACTTTTGTTGAGAAATTATTAGGTCTTGTATCTTGTGTATTTTGGATTTTGGTATTTATATTGTATATGGCTTGGAAATGCCATTAATATGTTGTAAGCATTTATCTCATAATGGAAATGAGTTATGAAATTGTATATGGACTTGAATTATGAATTTGTGTATGAGATATAGATTTATAAATGGAATAGAAAAATGAGTTATGGATTTGTGTATATATTTTGAGGCAAGTATGTGACTTGGATATTGAAGTATTATGTGTATATGAATGTGATAGATTGCGTTTGGATTCCGGACAGAAGGTTCGATGATTTTGATGATGAATCTGAATTATTGAAGTGCTCATTGTGTATGAATTGATGTTTATGATTCGCATATGAAGCATAAAATGAATTGAGGTTATAGAATTGATGATTTCCAAATGGGGAAATTGAATTGTTTTGAATGATGGAAAAAAAAAATTATATTGATTTGGATTTGGGTTTAGACCCAATTGTCTAAACGGATTGAGGTAGATTGGATCGTCTTTATAGTTTTTCAACGCGTTTGTTTATTTTCTTTTAAAGTATGCGTTTTTGGATGTTGAAATTTGACCTTAAATTTGATTGCAGCATTTCGATTCTTTTGGTTCCGCACGCGCTTTCGATTCCTTCGCTTTGTGATCCTATTTGATTTCTTTGGTTTTGGCTCACTTTGATTTTTGCTTTATGATCCGTTCTTTTGTTTCTGCCACTTCGTTTTTCAATTTATGTTTTTGAGGTTGGGTTTCGGAAATGGGTTCCAACAAAAGTAGAAAGATGTACATGTTTAATGCAAGAACGTGAATTTAAACGATGATGGACAACAATAAAACGGAACCAAGGTGAGAAGAAAACGAAAGAAAAAGAGGAAGAGAAGAGGCTACTAGGAAGAAACAAAACTTAGCACATATGGTGGATTAAAACAAAAAAACACAAAAAAACAGACAACCAAAGGAGAAACGTAGTAATTGGGCAGCAAATATCACTTAAACAATGATGCATAGTAGTTGGAGACAAGGAGCACAACATCTACGAGCTTCCATTTGAGCTAAAGATCTCTTCATTTGGTGAAGAATCAAGGAAATATAAAAAAAAGACAAGAGAAGCAAG
Source organism: Erythroxylum havanense (assembly GCA_024752395.1). Taxonomy (NCBI): domain Eukaryota; kingdom Viridiplantae; phylum Streptophyta; class Magnoliopsida; order Malpighiales; family Erythroxylaceae; genus Erythroxylum; species Erythroxylum havanense. The sequence continues at coordinate 36,991,289 of JANTNU010000008.1, forward strand.
AGTAGAGACATTTTGAGTAAGTCTATAAGCAAGGAAATCAAGGTAGGTACATGTTTATAATAGAGTAAATAAGCTACTACATGTTTTCTTTGTATCAAGAAAGTTTAATGATTTCAATTGCATCATAAGTGTTGCATCTATCGCTTCTTGAATGAATTGAGAAATTGTTATATGTTTGCTACATGAATTGTGTTGATGATTTTTTGAAAAGATTTTAGAAATGATTCTTTTTTAAAAGATGCAAGTTTATGAAATCAAGTCTTCGGAAATGATTTTCGAAATATCTCATAGTCATGAAAAACAAGTTTCCAAGAATGTGTCATTTAGGTAAATGCTTTTCAAGTCATGAATTACATGTTATGTGACTTTGGTGTAATCCATTCAAGAATGTTATGTGCACGTCGATCAAGTTAAGGGCTTCTCTCGCCTGCCTAGTAGTGGAACAGAACTCCTTCATGGACTCCCTAAAGTTTATGACTACACAAGACCATTATGTGAAAATGTGTAATTCTTCATGTTCATGGATTTACCCAAACCATTTTGAAGTGTTTATGTGCCTATGATCTGTGAACAAGTTTGATGCATTCATGTTTTATGGTTTGTGATTTGACTATACGATGAGAAATTGAGAAACATACATTTTATGAACTCAATGAAAATTTTCTGCGACAAGTAAAGGCTTTCAAAGGTTTTGTTTGTTTTTTTTTATAAAATATTACCCATGA
>JANTNU010000008.1:37030465-37041087 GCA_024752395.1 Erythroxylum havanense
AGAAAATTTGGTTTCAATTTATAATGATATTTATATTTGGATGCCATGTGGATTTTAGTTGGTTGCTCGGTAGTACAATCTTATCGTGGGTTACGTGTCGGAGCGACATGCGGGCGTCCCGATGTGTACCCTACGGTAAGGGGGTGCTACATTCCATCTTTCGCCTAAATCTTAACTAATCTTTTATGTAGAGATCCTTACTATAATCAGTTCCTTTATTGAAGATATTGTATCCCTCATGAAAGAGTGTGTTTCCTTGCTTTTGTTAGAAAAAGTTTTGTTCCCTCCAAATTGCATAAGTTGTATAGCTAAAAGTGACTCTAAAAGTATAGGTCTTCCTTAGTCTTGAGCTTGAATCTAATAGCCCATATGATGATTTGGCTCTAGTATTGGCTTCATACTACAAATGACAGAGTTGTTGTATTAATTTCTAAATGCTCAAAACAATGTTGCACTTAACGAATAGAAGGTCAAAGTTTTCAAGGAGCTTGTTATACAGGGGACAATCCTGGTTGCTAAAGGAGCCAAAGTAAAATATGTTAGGAAACCAAGTCAGGGTCTGATCTCAATCGTAACAGAATAATCACGAAATTTTTTCATGACTTTTGATTTCCTAAAAATCAAGATCTATTATAAAATGATTAACAAAAATCATAATAAAGTGAAAATTTAATTCGTACCTTATTCTGAAGCTTGATCTTTATCTTGTTGTATCCCTTGAACTGTTTTTGAAATCGATCCATCTCAACCATTGTAACTGCATCAGTATCTAGCCTCTAATGGTATCCACAAAATAGGTTAAGAGAACTCTGTAACTCTTACAAAGAGGGTTAAGCAAGAAGTGTTAGCTCCATATAACTTAAGCCTATTTATAATAAGCTAGCTTTGGACGTTTTAAATTCTAATTTCAATGAAACTTTAATTCAAATTACAAATAATTCTAGTTAACTACCAATTGTGTCCATATAAGAGTCAATATTTCTTATTGACTCTTATTTATTAAATATCTCATATTTAGTCATAAAGTTTCTCAAACTTTGCAATCAAGTCTAACTTGATTAAATTAATTTTGCTCTCTTCAACCTATTTTATATGTTAGACCCATTAAGTTCCCAAATATATTGGCAATGATTATAAAATCTAATCTTAATTCATAATTAAAATTAGATAAATTAAAACTCCTTTTAATTTATCTTTAATTCTCCAATTAAACAATTTATAATTATAGATTAAGATTGGCATCTAGCAACGCATCATGACCACTCAAATATTTAAGAATGTAAAAGTGCTTTTGACTAACCTTTCCGTGCATAATTTTTTTCGTATAATTTAATCATTTCATCATACAATGTTCCAATTAGGCATAGAGTATGGAATTAATGTCTACTCTATTTGAAGTCTAATCATATTAGTTCTCTATCATTAGCTATCGATTCAATTAATGATATTTGTAAACTATTTATAAAGCATCATTTCACCTTAGCCAAGGATTTGTTTAATCAATACTAATCGAGAACAGCGAAACATTCTCCCTAATTACTTTAGGGTGATGAATCCTATCTTGATCATTCAACTATCACCATTTAGTTCATGCTACATCCAATAACTACCGATTAAACGACCTATGATTAAATAGACTATAAATAGAATCAAAACATAGCAATCCCTATACAAGATAACTTTGATGACTTCGAGTCAAAGGATTACTTATACAATCATCACAATGAGAATTCCATAAACATACAAGTAATGTTCCAAATGGATTTCTCATATTGAGTCTGTTCAGTGAACTTATTCTCTAGCAAGCACCCACGTTTGTTTAAGTATCTCTATACTTTAGCCTACGAGATCGACTACTTCCTTCATATGGAAAAACAAAACATGTGCTATTCTTTTTAAGTTTTTATTAATGTCCAATCTTAATAGAACAATGACTCGGAACATTTAGGAATAATACATAAATGCAATATGAATCTCATAATTATAATCTTATTATAATTTCATTTACAATGTACAATTATCCTATGGACTTTATCATATACATCTAAATATGTACAAGATAAATAATGCCTTTAAATAATTTGTCACTAAACTATAATCAAAGCGATTGGATGTAGGGCATAAACTAACAAAATCTATATCTAATGTTGATGCATTCTCTAGTTGCCCCTCATAAGACAAGGGATGCTTTGAGAATATTAAAATAAGGCACCACTACGTTAGTCTAAGTCATTTTAAGATTAGCTTATTCAAAGATTTCATGATAAGAGCTATTAATGAAGGAATCTAAATTCGTTTTAGCCAAATGATCTTGTCATTATCGCATAAATTAAGCTAATAGCCAGGAATAGAATCTGAGATAACAAAGTAGATCCCTAATTAATATTGAATCCATATCTAGAAATTATTATTGATTTGGAGTTTTATCTTAGAGGAAGTTGCAAGCCTATACACCATATTTTTTTGTATTTAAAAGTAGGTATAAATGTTTAAGGGGGACCCCAAAGTTCATACCATAGTGTTCTCATCATTCTCAACTAGTTGCTTTTTGTTTACTACTAGCTTAACACTTAACTTGAACTTCTAAGGTAATGACCATAAGGTGCTAACTTTAGCATAAACTTTCCATCAACTTTTTCCTTTTAGGTATTGAGTATGCACCCATTTCACTTATAAAGACTCATGATAAACAAAAAACTTTCAAATTCTTTTTGCTAGGAACACCTTATTTATGGTTATGATAGCTTTTAATCTTACGCATCGTTTTTCTTTTAGTTTATACACCTTCATCCACTTAATTTTATCTTTAGTGTAACATCCCGTTTCTATACTAGGGGTTAGAATCTTGGATTTCTGTAAATGAGAAATATCAATGAACAATTAGGAAATACACTTCATGCTCCTACATGATATAGTATACATATATGTGAATTTGATTATTACACTTATTACAACGATTTGTTCATGCACTTATTTGATATTTTTTGGGTATAAATGATTGTTTTAATGTGATTATGATATGAATAGTGAATATTTGGCCTTAAAAATTGATTTGGTGAATTAAATTATTGATTCAAAATTTTAGGTGAAATTTCAGAATTTTTTGAAATTATGGGTATTTTTGGACTAGAAAAATGTTAAGTGGCAAGACAATTGATAAATGACAATAGAAATAAATGTCAAATGATAGTAGAAATTTTGATAAGTGACATTAAGATTTAATGACAAGTGTCGTTGAAAATTGGGTTAAAAATTGGAGACAAATTGACTAGTTAAATAAAAGACCAAGGAGAGACCATAAGAAAGTGACAAGTGTCACTTACTACACCACATGTCTTAACGCACATTGTTATGCTAAAAGGCCATCTATTTGTTCATTTTGTTTAGGCCAAATGCTCCCATCTACTTCTTCTTCTCTTCTCTCAACCCACGACATTTTCATTCTCACAACTCAACCCCTTTATGTTGATTTTTGTCAAAATCCTACATTACTATCCCTTCTTGTTACAAGGAAAACATAGCCTATTCCTCCTTCAGTAATGATGATCGTTTGATGTTTGGAGGCTAGGGTTATTTGATGATTTAAAGAATCTTTGGGTAAATCAAGTAAGTAACACATTAATCTTCACGGCTTTGTTGAATGAAACATGTTTTGATGATAGTTAAGAGTTAAATGATCATAAAATGAAGATGGGTACATGCTGAAACGTGAATGAGAAGTGTGGGTAGATTCATGTCTTGTTTTTTCATTTATGATGATCAATATTTCATAAGCTATTGTTGAGATGATTTGAGTTAGAATGATCATTAAAGATGGTATAGGAAAAAGTGCAAAAAAATTTGATAGATAATGGGTTTTATTTTCTTTTTTCTTGGTGTATTAATGTGGATTTCTTTGGGTGTTTTGGAGATGAACTAAAATGAGTCTAGAGCTAAAGAAAGGGAGTAATATGGTGTCTTGCAATGGGAAGAATTAAGGTAATATTTAGAAGTTAAATGAAATTGGAAATGAAGTTGAACATGTGCAGAAAGTTGATGATGAAGTCTACCCAATGGGCATTCACTGGCTATTTGGACTTAATTTAGTTTGCATGGAGCTTGAATTGAACATAGAATGATGCTTGGATTAAGTGACTAAATGTGTGACATGTATGAAGTGATAATTGAGGTTATAAGTTAGTGAGTGAATTGTTGATATCAAAGTACCAATGGCATGAGTATAATTGGAATGAAGATGTTCATATGATTGTAGTTATGATTCAAAGGAGTTAAGTAATATGTAAGTAAATGTGAAAGGGAATTGGGTATTATGAAAGCATATAATGTTAGAAAAGAAATGACGAAAAATTGATTTATAATATTAGAATAACCAAGTGTTCTTAAGGTGTAAGTTTAAAAATAAGCTAGATACATACAAAGGATAAGGATTGAAGGGTGAACTTAGAATGATCATGTACAAATGAAGTGTAAACCTAAGTTCAATTAGACGTATATGATTTATGAAATGAGAATGAACATAAGCTGTGAATTTAAGTAATATACTTAGGATTGTCGTTGAGCATGTATTATGCACAACACATATACATATGTATGTGATTGATTATTCATAAGATTGTGCAATTAATAATGTGTGTGCAATATGTGTATTGCATAATGTTGATATACAGGGTAGAAAGTCTGCGTCCAGATATTTTTGAATAAGGGAAGCAAATGCTAATCTGGAGCATACTGTGAGTCGACCTAGATGGTCTCATTTCATTGTTTGTTCTGTTTTAAATTTTTGCATTAAATCACTACTGATATGATTGATGTTAATGAGATTGAAACAATTCTAGACATTAATAGTTCAAGGATTTGGATAAATGTGAGAACATTGGAAGTGCTCTTTATATGTGAATCTGACAGAAATAAGTGATTTTCAATATAATTGTCGAATGTCAAACTTAGTTTCGATGACATATGAAAGTAAATGTGTAAACTGACTGACTGATCTTATGTACTCTGTTTAGAACATAACAAGCTGAAGGAATAGCTCCTCCCCACATAAAATTAGGTAATCCTGAGGAAATCAAAATTGCATTCATCATATCCTTGAGTGTTCGATTTTTTCTCTCGACTATTCCATTTTGTTCAGGTGTATAAGGGGTTGAAAGCTCATGAATAATACCAAATTTTTCACAAAATTTAGCAAGGAAATTAGTACTATACTCACCACCTCGATCAGAAGTTAATTTTTTAATTTTCTTTTCCAATTAAATCTTAAACTCAGCTTTATATTTCATAAACATATACTGTGCATCACTTTTATTTTTCAATAAGTAAATCAGATTAAATTTAGAACAATCATCTATAAAGGTAATATAATATCTTATGCCTCCTTTAATTATACAATTCTTAAAATCACCCAAGTCTGTGTACACCAAGTCCAACAATTGTGAATATCTCTCGGTCACTAATTTAAAAGGTTTCTTAGAGTGTTTAGCCTTAACACAAATTTGACATTTTTCCATTTCATTAGTGATCTGGTTAGGTAACAAGTTTAAACTTTGCATCCTCTTAATTGACCTCACATTCATATGCCCATGTTGGACCCCGAACCTTTCTATTAAATGAGAATTGTTGGCGATTATTCATGTGTAGAGAAAAAAGAAAAATTTTTGAACTTGAAATGAAATAGAAAAGATGGTTTAGACACAAGATGGATTATATGTGATATTTTGGAAGTTAAAAGCTGAAAAATGTATATGTTCATTGAGTATGCTTCGATGTTTTAGCCATAACTTTTGCTCTAGTTATCTAAATTAGATGATTCTTGATTTAGATTAAACTAGAGAGCTAAGGCTACAAATTGTCTGATGAAATTGAGTTTTGTTTTGGTCTCTAAGAATATCAATTTTTGGATGGAAGTTGAGCACAGAATATTGTTTTCGGATATGAACAGTCCGAAAATGGTTGGTGTATAAATTTTAGAATATGGAACCAAATTGAATGATTTTGATGTCATTAGAAAATTGAGACAATGAAGAAATTTTTTTTGAAGGAAATGTTACCAAATTTCTTCAATTGCATGATTAGAATAAGGTCTTGATTTTTGGAAGGAGTTAGGCATGATTTGAAATAATTTTGAGGTTTTGCAAGATTAATTATTTTATTTGGAGTAAATTATTGTGTTAATGTTAGTTGGATTTTAAGATATGGTTTGGTTGAATTAAATAGCAAGAGTGTGAATGTATGAGGGCTTTTTGGTATCTTTTGTTGTATTTTGGATTTTTGAGATTGCTAATGTAATTTGGTTTGGAAATGCCATTGATGTTTGTAAATCCTTAATTTATGATGTAATTGAAATGTAAATTTTTATATGGATGAGGTGGAGTTAGAATATGAATTAATTAAGAATGAGATTAAATTGGAATTAAGTGCACTTGAATAAGTAATCCAATTGAGTTAAATGAACTTTGAATATAAATTGTGTATGATGATGTGGGTTGAAATTAGATATAATTGAATGAGGCTATCCATTTGAGTTAATGAATGATCTATTGTTATATATATAAGTGAGGCACTATGGAAAAGAAAGATAGAAATGTTATGAATGATGAGTTGTGGTTAAAAATGAAGAGTAAAATAAATTGAAGTTGATGATTTGATGAATTCCAATTGGTTGTTGAATGGATAAGAATGTGTTGTTTTAGTTAAGGAAGTGAAGTTGAGATGAATTTCAAGTTATCACAAGGATAAGATTTGGGTTCTAAATTCCATGGCAAATCTGAAATAATCTAGGCAGAATTAGCCAAAGTTGCCTTCATGAAAATTGTAGTTCGTCTTTATAGCTTTCCAACGCTATAAAGTATGCCATTTTTGGACAATGGAGCTGAAAGATGTGATTTTTAGAAGTTATGTTACTGTTTAGGAGGACATTAATTAGACAGCCACCTTGAGGTGGACTTTGACTCCTTTAGAGGCCGGATTGGTTTTTAAGTCCTTCATGGAATTTGTAGAGCTTCCTTTTAGCTTTCCATTGATGTCAAATTTATAAAATTTGGAGCTCTAGGTCAAAAGATATGAATTTTGGAATTTTGGTAGTCGAAGAAAGAAACCCCAGGAGGTCGCGTGCGTCGCAAGGGCGACGCCGTGCATTCATGCGTGCTTCGCGAGGGCGACGCCGCGTCTTTGCCCCGCGAGTCGCGACGCCATGCATCTGCCCGCGTCGCCCCCTTTTCCTCCTTTGACCCGATCCCTCTCCACTCTTTTGTTTTTTACTTTTCTATTCGACCTCCGGTTGAATTGGTTTTTGAAATGTTGGTTTCCTAAGACATCCCTCTACCTCTCCATAAAAATCTATAGTTTTTGAGATTGATTTGAAAAAAAGATGAATTGAATCAAAGTGAGAGGATCAGTTGAAAAAGTCTGAACATGCTTCCATTTTTTGGTGATATCTCGACCTATAGAGGTCTGAATGAGGTGATTCTTAGTTCTGAATAAACTAGAGACATGGAATTATAATTTTTCTGAAGGAATCAATTTTCAATTTAGGACCCAAGACTTTTAAAATTTTTTCAAATCTGTTCAGAAGTATGTGACTTGTGTATTTTTGTTAAGATTTGGCTTGGTGTGGAATTCCTCCCTTGTGGGATGCACGTCCAGATGTCACGTAGGACGTCGAGTACGTGAGTCACAGGCTCTGAAGATGAATCGGTGATGGTTAAAGAATTTCCATAAGTTTAAGCTCACATTAATGATCTGAAGTTGGGCTTCGCAAGTCGGGTTCAACATGTGTGGTATCGAAGGACCAGAATTGAGATCTTACATGGGCATTTTTTGAAATATGTCTCAAGAGTTTGAGCTGATCGAATTAGCGAGAGAAAAATAAAAATAAAAAATGAAAGTTTTGGATACATGGAATTGGGAAACAGTATATGGGTAAATATGATGGATAATGATTCAATATATATATATATATATATATATAGGGGGATGCAGTGTATGACATTATGGTGGTATATCCCCGAATCTGATATAGATGTAAATGTATGATCATAGATTATTTGAGGAAGATAAGGATATAAGTAGAAATGATGAGAATAAAGTGTACAAGCGGAATGTAGTGAAAACAGAAATTGCTATGATCTTAATAAGAGGAAATTAGAACTGAAGTGGTTGATTGATTAAGGTGACAAGAGTTATGATCGACCATAAGGATGTGTTTGTGGAACTAAGATCAAAATTTTTATGATGATTATACATCTATAAGTTTGAATCAATGGCAAATATACATATGTAAGATGCAATGTGAAGGATAATGGGAAGATGAATGATAGTGATATTTGTACAAGTCCAAGAAGGTTAAGTTGATTGTTATTGTGAGTATCTACATGATGATCCATCATCATACACAAGTGAGTATATTAAGCACGTAGGTAATAAATGTGATGATGATGATAGGTGATTGATAAAGATTGCATGAATAGTATAGGTGATGGTAGCAAGAAACCTTCTTGCGAAGAAGAATAAGCAGATCAGATAGTTTATATTAAGGATAATCAATGGAAGAACTGACCAGGAAGGAATATGTAATGATTCAAAAGTGAGTACACTCCCTAACAGAGACTCAAGCAGAGAGGTAGAATGCGTTATTGAAAAAGTATGTATTGTGAGGTAAACGATCATATGAGTGGATTCTTGAATTTGAGGAGACACGAATTGCTAGTATGAGGAGTATATAGGTTCACGTTATATTATGTGAAAGTATGTTCGGGAGATACAAATCTAACTTGATGAATGTATTAAAATCACAAGAAGTTAAGTCTGCAAATAAATTACAATATGTGAAAAAATTAGTATGAATGAGCAAACATGAGAATAAGTCCAAGTGAGATCTGAGGAAATTCAAGGAATGGAGAAAATCATTCGAGGAAGGAAGTCAATTGGGAAATTGAAAAGAAAGTGAGACAATATACCTCATTGAGGAATCAATTATTTAAGGAATCACGAGGGCTAATCAGGAGGCACATGGAATTTGATAAAGATTGCTTGAGTTAACAAATGGCCGATAGCACTATGGTATTGGAGACTAAAGTGGTCCAAGATTTGATAATGTACTAAAGGTATTCGAAGAATTGAGAAAAAATAGTTTGAATACATGAAAAAAATGTGTAAAGCGTATGAGTAATGTAAGTAAAGAGAATTTTGAACGAACTGTGCTGATGTAAATTATATCATATAGATTTGGAGATTTTTATAGTATGCACTGATGTTGTATAAGACATTTAGCTAAAATCCAATGCATCGTAACAAAGTGATTCCATATGTATGGAGACAACTAAAGTTCTATGAGTTGATTATTTGATACATGATTTAGAACTGCTACATTGACGATTGTTTTGAAAGTTTGGAGACAGTATATGTATAGGAACATCTTAGATATACATATGCAAGTACAGATCATAAAACTTTGAGGCAATCACTGAATTGGGAGAATTAATTATGAGACTCAGGAGATTGATATAAATACCGAAAGGCTATGATTGTTCAAGTGAGAAATTCCAAGTAAAGCTAAGTGTTATATCAGATACCTTAAGTAGAAATTCGATATTAAGGTTATCAGATCTAATGCAAAAAGAACCATAGAATAGAGGGTTTGGTTTTTCCCAAATTAAAGATTAAGAGGTTATAAATCTTATTAAGAGATTGAAAACAGATCTGAATTTCGAGTTCGAATAAGAAGAATGACACATGGTGAGTGAAATAAGAAGTATGTGAAATCAATAAAGATGCTTGAGCAAGAGGATTGCTAGAAAAGTATAGAGGGTAACATAAGTTATGCATCCTAGTAGGAATGCATCGAAAGATCTTTTAGTGACTAAGAATGTCAAAGTAAGCAAGTGGATGTTTGAATTGGTGGTCTTAACTATCAAGAATGTGCTTAAGGCATATAGTTTGAAGTTCATAGGACCATGAGATCCAAGTATAGTTCTATTTGACTTTAAGTACGACAATCACTGTCCTAGTGATTTCTTCTCAAATACTGTATGAGGAGTTAGAAGATAGAAAAAGTTTATCACTCTTGTATTATGATAAGTAAGGCCTACAAGTTATTGATGGCCAGAATTGAAGATGTTATTTGATAGGTGAATTTGATTAATGCTAGAAATTAAGTGATTCAAGAGAGATGAATGAATTAGATGGGTTAACACCAAGGGTATGAAATACAGTGAGAGAGACATAAAAGTTAAGTATACTGACACTATAGAGATGTAAACTAAGAAGCGAAGGATGAATTGTTCCTAAGAGTATCATGTTCCCAAAGTGTGTTAGATTGAATGCAAGATGTGATCAGGGTAGGATAGAGAAGCAACTCAGTTTAAATTGTATTGGTCCCTATAAAGTAATTAAGAACCGGACCATTGACTTATGAGTTATTCGATTGTTTGATCACTCAAGTGAGAATTTCGAGGACGAAATTCTTTAAGGGGGAGAATTGTTGGACCCCGAACCTTTCCATTAAATGAAAAATTGTTGGTGATTATTCATGTGTAGAAAAAAAATGAAAATTTTTGAACTTGAAATGAAATAGAAAAGATGGTTTAGACACAAGATGGGTTATATGTGATATGTTGGAAGTT
>JANTNU010000008.1:37490832-37506814 GCA_024752395.1 Erythroxylum havanense
TTTCAAAGGAAGCAAGCTTCGTGGAAAACAATTCAAAGGTAAGGGGTTTTATACTAAGGCTTTAATGCTAAGGGCATATTTGGCAATTTATTTGTCACATCCTCAAATCTTAGGGTCTAAAAATCCAATTCCTATTCTATTTTCTCCCAATTTCGCAATGATTATGAATAATAAATCCTAAAATCATAACTCAAATTATCTCATGCCAATTATCAATCAATTTCGGAACCGGAATCTAATTTATCAGTCTTTAGGTCAATTTTCCGGTCCGGACATGTAACTCCAAAAATTCCGAAAAATTTCTATAAATCCTCAAAAATATAAAACTCATGGTCCTACACTCAAATTCCAATTTTCAAACCTCTAAAATTCAATTTCACTTCAATTCTATATTCAAAACGTAATTTATTCAATCGTCATCCAAATTTCCAATTCACACAATTTTATCGGGAATATGTCATACATTTATATACATACAGATGCTTGTGCAAATATAGAGGCTATAATGCATGTGCAATTTGATATATGCATGCACTCAGACCTAACCCATCTAAATTACTGGTATGCCCATCACATCAGTAACAGGATGTTACAATATCCATCTAGTGAAAGAAGAGGGAAGTTGTTACGATGTTAAAGATGAAGCTTCTAACTAACTAAATCAAATGCTATAGAAAAATATATTTTCAAAGTACAACTCTTGATATATTTCTTCTTATAGTAATTTTTGAAAATTCCTAAATTAATAAGATATTGTCCCCTATATTGTAATAGCTAAAGTGTAAACAATTGTCAAAACAATTAAAGAAGGAATGTCTGATAGCAAGGGGTAAACAATTGTCAAAATTATTGAAGAAATGATATAATCGGTATACATACATATTGACTTGCATATTAACTTACCGCTAGATTATGTAGACTTTTTAAGTGAAGACAAACATAGTTGATGTCTTTCATTATAGCACTCATTCATCTATCCTTCTCTTGACTTTTAATGATAAAGATATCCTCTATGTTTCAATTACACAATTCTTAATATGTATCACCTTTAAATCAATATTGCTCACCATTGATCTTGACATGTTCATTTTATATGATTATTTTAATATATCCTACTTTCTAAACTGTAAAAAATGTTTGCATGGTTATAGGAACTCATTTGTTGGCAGCTTTTCTATTTTGAAGGAGATTGAAGAGAAGCTTTACCAGGTATTCAAATGACATTCATTTCCTTTTATTTTTGACAATGTCAACAATGATTTTTTTACACATTTTAATCAAATTTGTATCAATTTTTATATTTTGTAATTTAGCTTTGTCATCATTTTCCTTCACGTACTTCGGGAAGATCCTTCTATGTGTCGGTTCAGTTAAGTGATTTTGTTATTTACTAGATTTTTGTGTACTTGGTTTAATTTAGGTATTTGTTTGTGGTTTGAACTTTCCATTTAAAATTCTTGCATTTTAATGTAAATGGCCTGCACTAATTGAAACTTGCTTGTGGTATGAACTTCAATTTATCAATGAATTAATATAGGATGAGTTTGACTTATATTATAGTTCCAATTATTTTAATTATGTCAATCCGTTATTTCATTGATGCTCTCTAAAATAATTAGGTTCTTTTTAATTTTCGCGTGTGAATTTTTACACACATTTTTTATATAATAATAATTTTCTTCTAAACATATTAGCTAATTTGTATATGTTACAATAATTTATTAAAATAAGTATTCATAAAAATATGAATACTTATTATATTTGGCACTAGTACATATTTAATATAGGTTAAATATCAAACTTCTAACATTAATTATCTTCTAACATATATGATTACAAACAAAAAAATAGATCTTCAGTTTAAAAATAATTTTGATCTTAACTCATAAATCGTGATGGAGCTCCCATGAGACTTATCGGTGAAAAATACCACAAGCCTAGAAGTCACAATGAGAACTTGTTCTCTTGATTCACAAGTCTTATCTTAGATGTTTTGTAATCTTTGGCAAACATGAATGATACTAACTATGGAATTACTGTTTTAAATTAATAGTTTTGCATAAATGAGTAATGTTGATAGATCTTGGATGTATAGACGATGAAGACCCGATGGTTTCATTAATCCTGAGTTTGTTAAGGGAGTTGAAGCTTTTATTCATTACGCATGTTCTCAATCAGTACATATGGATGGGCCAAAGATCAGATGTCTATATCAAAAGTGTAAACACATTTGTTTCCTCGCTATGGATAAAGTTAATGGGCATTTGTTGAGAAAAGTATTTGTCCCCAATTATTTTGAGTGGATACGACATGGGGAACTATTGATTTGTAGCACCTAAAGGTTAATCAGGTATAATCGTCTGTGAACTTAAATGAGTTTGGATGGAAATGAAAATCCTTACATGCACATGATTTATGATGCAACCAGTTATACCTTTTAGAAAAATATGAAAAATCTTAAAGAAGAACCAAACCCACATGCAAAATAGTTTTTGACTTACTACAGTCAGCTAACTAAGAATTATGGCCAAATTGTAAGACAATTACCCAATTGTCTTCAATTGCTCGAATATTGAACATAAAGTATGAATGACGTATTTTGGACCGTAGTTTTGATAAAATTCTTGAATGGTATAATGAATCATTGCCTCCTAACTAAAAATGGTTTATAGTTTTTACAATATAAACAAACTTATTAGGGGTCTTGGTTTGCTTGTTAAAAAGATTGATTATTACAAATTGGGACGTATTTTGCATTGGGGAGATAAAGTGGAATTACAAGAGTGCAAATTTTGTGATCAATCTAAGCTCAACCCTAGAAAGCGTTATATGAAATAGAAATTAGTACTCTAGAAGTGGATGTATTATTTCTCGCTAATTCTGATACTTGAAAGATTATATGCTTATGATGTTACTGCATTTAATAAGATAACATAATGAACACGAATAGGAAGATTGAATAATGAGTCATCCATTTGATGCATTGACATGGAAAAATTTCAATGACACCTATCTTGAGTTTGTAGCTGAAAGTCGAAATGTTAAGTTGGGATTGTCGACGGATGGATTCCAACCTTTTGGTCAATCCAGCTAGCAATATTCATCATGACCAATCATAATTACTCATTATAATTTACTTCCATGGATGTGTATGAAAGACACATATATGTTCTTAACAGTGATTATGCCAGGGCCTACAAATTTGAAGAATAAAATTGATATATTCTTATAACCATTGATATCTAAATTGTAGCATCTTTGAGAATATGGTGTTCAAACATATAATGTCTCTAAAACATAATTTTATGTTGAGAGCAACTTTGATGTGGACTATTAGTAATTTTCCGGCATATGCCATGTTATCTGGATGGAACACAACAAGAAAATTGGCTTGTTAACAAAGGAAGAAATTGAAGCTACCCATAATTACATTTTATTAAATTGTCAAGAGGTTTAACCTTTTGTACAATAAGTTGAAAAGGATTATTTAGGTTTTGAAATTTTGTGTTGTTCATAATTGAAATATATAACAATATTTTCCTAAACCTTAAATTTTAATCCTAAATACTAAATCCTAAATCTTAAATCCTAATAACTAAAACCTATAACCTAAACCTTAAACTTTAATCTTAAGCACTAAACCCTAAATCCTAATATCTAAGACCTAAAACCTATAACCTACAGCCCACATTCTAAACCTAAACCTAAACCTTAAATTTTAATCCAATTTTTCTGGAGAAAATAAAAATATATTAATAAAAAGGAAGGTTCAATACAAAAAGAGGCCAAAGGAGGC
The DNA here is from genome assembly GCA_024752395.1 of Erythroxylum havanense. Classification (NCBI taxonomy): domain Eukaryota; kingdom Viridiplantae; phylum Streptophyta; class Magnoliopsida; order Malpighiales; family Erythroxylaceae; genus Erythroxylum; species Erythroxylum havanense. The sequence goes on from JANTNU010000008.1 coordinate 37,494,629, forward strand.
ATTCAAAAACTATATACAAAGGAGTCACAGGAGGCCCTCAAATATAATAAAAAAAAAGCTAAGTGGGAAGTTTTCAAATATGCCTCTGAAGATCAGGTATCTGAAAATGAGACTTAAAGCCTAGAAGCCAAAAATGGATAGGCTCGATGATGTCCTCGATAATGTCCTGGGGTGACTGATGTCATCTGCTGAAGATATGATTATTTCTCTCATACCAAAAAAAGTAAATAGTGGCAGAGAGAACTAAACGTGATAATATATGTCTGAAATCCTTCCGCCGACGAAGGTTTGTAAAAGCCCACTAGAGAAGGAGAAACCAAGTAATCGAAGGCCAAGCAGTGTGGGTCTTCATTGAGAGGGAACCCCAGACTAGAGCAAAGAACTGCACTGAAAAAATAGATGATCATGTATCTCTGTAGAGGAGCCACGTAACATAAGTCGAAGAAGATAAAACACTAAAAAGCTGGAGTCTATCTATAGGCCAAATGCGCCCTTGTGATGCTAACCAGAGGATAAAAGAGTGACGCGAAATATGCTCTAAAAATCACAATAGATGATGGATCAAATCCACTAGTCATCGAGCTTGGAGAAGGTTTCCCGCAAAGTCAACAGAAAAAAATCCTGATGAATGGCCTTTCCAAATCTAACTATCAGAATGATAGACCCAAGGTCTAAATCAGATGGAGTCTCAAACCTATCGCAACTCACTGTTCCCCTTAGGAAAAGTCCATTTAGTAGAATGTATAATCTTTGAAACCCTAGCATACTAAGAGAGCCTAGTAGAAGAAAGAACTTGGAATGAAAATTAATCACACAAAGGCCCCCCTAATCCGATAACCAGTAATCCTGCCATATGGAGGTATCTCGCCCATCACCAATATAAGCAACAATAAGCTTTCTACATCACTCTCTGCTTAACAAAATCTTCCACCAAACCTACGATGAGCTCAATGTGACTCGAATATGCCAAACATATCTACCCTTTAACAAAACAGTACGTACCCATATGGTCCATGTAGAAAATCTATCTGCGAATAATCGCCACATACTTAAGAGTGGTATCCTTATTTTAGTCTCTGGCCCTCTTGACTCCCAAACTCCCCTCCTGCATCAGAAAACAGACTGACTCCTATGCCACCTTAGCTCTAGTGTGGGACAATAAAGTAGAAAAGCTAACAAAATTGTGACCCCCTACTCTTGCAAGACCTGAACTTGACATCGATGGGTGATATCTGAGTCTGTCCTGCGAGAGTGGCGTGCTAGAGTACTCAATCAGTCAAAGCTCAGTATAAATTTTTTTAATTTGAGCCCACATTCAATCATAAACATTTTCAATTAACACAAAACCATCAACAAAATTTTCAATGGCCATTTGGCCCATTCGCAATTATAAAACGCTTGAGTCATTTCGAAAAACCAAGTTATACAATAAGTTGCGAAAAATACAATTCAATACAAACATAAAGAAATGCAATACAAAGGCGAACTGATCCCGACCTTTATCCTTTACTTGAATGATCCCGACCTCTGTCCTTCACTTGAATGTTGTAAGTATACTCTCATTGGCCTAACGAGGTATTCTTCTAAGCTTGAAAAATATTTACAAATTTTGAGTGAACTTTGAGTGAACTTTGAGAACTCAATGAGTGATCATCATCAACGGTTCACCCAATCACGTAACACATAATTCACATTTTACATTCAATAGATATCGATCTTATAATGCTATATGCATGAGACTCACATTCGCTTTTATTGTTGTGATCGAGTGCCTATCACATACACTTATACAAATACTGACCCATAGGGGTCAGTTAGAATAGAATCACTAGCCCATAGGGCTCAATTGAAACAAAATCACAAAGCATAGCTTTATGTGCAAAATCAAAAATCACGTAACAAGGCTCTATGTGGAAGCGCTTCATATTGGCAACGCAAGTCACAACGCCTTTATCTGAACATGCATTTTATGAAATGCATCAATCACATTTGCATATACATTCAAAAACACACTTGTCATCTGATCGTGGTCCAACATTTAGAAATCATATTATGCACACTTATTTCATCTCATTTATATACAAGTAGTACTTCAATATCTCAACTCACATCACAATCATCGGACCTTCTGTTTAGAAATCAACACATCACTCACCTTAACAACATCATCCAATAATCAATTAATACCAAATTCAAACAAAACAAATAATAAAATGAGAACATCTAAGTCTAGTTACAGTACGCTCCAGATTAACACTAACTTCAATGATCTGGAGACAATTGAATGCAGATGTTTATCCTGCACATCAATATGCCAACACACAATGCACGCACATTAGTGATGGCACACTTATAAGCATTCCTTTATGCACAAGTATATATATATAAATATATATCATGCATATTCATGACAATCCCGGATATGTTTCCCTTATTTTCATCACATTATCAGTCTTATATCAAAATTCATCTAAGTATACTTCATACTTAAGTTTATGTCTCACTAAAATTACTGAAATCATAATTTATTACTCATTTGGAATCTCATAGATCTAGATATAATCAAAACACTGAAGTATATTCAATAGAAAAATCCCAGTTCATATAATTTAAGAGCACGCTCACTATATCCGTCCCACGTTTCTCACTCACCCTTACTTAATTCATTTCAAATGGTTATGTTTTTTGCTGGAGATGTAGGGTAATGTCCTACAAGTCTAATGACTCAAAAATCAATTCATTTAGGAATAAAACCCAAAAGGAATAAAACACAGAAGAAACTAAAATACAGAAGAAATAAAACTCAAAAGGAACCAAATTACAGAAGAAATAAAACTCAGAAGAAGCAAAACTCAGAAGGAACCAAAACACATAAGGAATTTATGAACAATAACATAGAAGAAATTCATGAACAGTAACACAGAAGGAATTCATAAACAGTAACACAGAAGAAGCGAAACTCAGAAGGAACAAAATACATAAAAAGATGACATTATACAGAAAAAAATGACGTTATCACAGAAGAAACAAAATACAGACAATACAAAACACAGAAGGAGATGACGTTATCACAAAAAAACTCAAAAAGAGATGACGTCATCACAGAAGAAGCAAAACACAAATCATAGCAAAACACAAACGATACAAAACATAGAAGGAGATGACATCATCACAAAGAAAACCCAGAAGAAGATGAGGTCATCACAGAAAAAACAAAATACAGACGATAACAAAATACAGATGATACAAAACACAGAAGAAAATGACATCATCACAAAAAAAACCTAGAAGGAGATAATGTCATCATAAAAGAAGCAAAACACAGACGATAGCAAAACACAAACGATACAAAACACAGAAGGAGATGATGTCATCACAAAGTAAACCTAAAAGGAGATGACATCACAGAAAAAGCAAATTTCACTTTTGAACATCTTCCCATATAAGGACCCTTACTTTCAGCTCAGATGTCCATAGTATTCATACAGTATACTGTTGGGAAGATGAAAAGAAAGATTGGTACAAAAGTTTTACTGAAGTTTCAGATCAAACTATTACTATTTCAACTCCAACTTCACTTTTACATCACCAAATCTCTAAAAAACTTTCAAAAACTAATTTAACACTATAATCAAATTTATTTCCTCCTGACCACTCAATATTTATGAATATATACTTAAATGTCACTTTCTATGCAGATGACAGTAACTTATCAACTTTCTTTCATAAATCACCAACTCTAAAGGATTTATTCACTACTTACTTGTTGAAAACTCCAAAATTTTCAAGTCCTAAACTCCATACAATTTATGTACTTCACTGAAAATAACGATCAGCTTCTAGTTTTTTTTAAGGTAAAAGACACTAATAGTAAAGTGAGTTTGGTGTAGAAAGTAAAAGCATTGGAATCTTTTAGGAGTTCGATGAGAAACTCTATATATGAGAAGAAAATTTGGAGACCCTCACATCAAGCTCTAACTTAGTTTTTTTGAACTAACTCCCTTAAACTCCATCTTTATAATTCAACTATCTTTAAATCTTTATTTGATGTCTCTTTTTTTATTTTCTATAATTTTCTAGAATTTATGTCTAAATTCACCAAAATTCACAAATACAATATTCTTACTGTTTAATAGAATTTTTCATATAAATAAAATTCAAAATTATAAAAAAACTAAAAAACACAACACAATCAAATTATACCCAAAATTATTCATGAATGCATGTACAATCATTTTCATGTATGCAAAAATTTACTATTCACATATATGTGAATATCAGGAACTGCATGAGCATGAAACATGTTTCTCATTTCCTCCGTAATCTTCACATTTACAATTTTAGCTTTAGTATGAATAACGGGATGTTATAAAAATGCTCTCAATATAACGAGTAATGTTAGTAGGCAAAATGAAATACGATGAGTAATGTTAGTAGGCAAAATGACCATGCTTGACCAGTATACCTGTATGAAGAAAAGCACAGATCTAATCAACTACAAATGATTCGCATAGGTAAGGAATGCTGAAGTCTACAACCGAATATAAGAAAGAACACTCTCTACTAAAGGAAGACAATTTGAGTGTGTCAGTTATGTAATGATAAGAGGGGCGCATAGATAACGAATCAGAAGGGAAACAATCTAAAACCCAAGTACTTTATGTAAAGAAAAAACCTTAAATTCTAGGATCCCTAAGAAGAAAACTCAACTCTTATCCAAGTTTATAGTCAATCCTGAAACCCTCTCAAAATCTGCTAAAGCCTGTCGAATAATCTTAAAAGAAGCTAAATTTGCTCAACTGCATCATATACAGCCCTGGATCCCAACATAATAGGCACTTACCAAAAGTTTTGAAGTTGTTGGATTACATTTTTCAAAGATGGTCATTGCTAGGCACTGGTAGAAACCAGTCCCCTTTCAAAGAGAAGACCAAGTTGAAGGCGTACTTAAAACATCTTCAACGATCATAGTTGCTTATGTATGATGCTATATGTCAAAATGACAAAGAAAAGAGCCACTAACCTAATATAAACTAACTTTGATAAGTGTTATCCCTTGATCAATGACAAGTTAAGAATATCAGGCAGAATCCTCACATCTTTTAGATAGATTTTTGGTAATCGTGCTTGCAACACCTACAAGTATGCTTACAGCATCTCTAGTTGTGCTTGAATTTGCAAAATCAAAAAAGAAATCAAAATTTATAAACTTCAAAATGTAGAGATTATAACAAGTATAAGTATTCATTACGAGAAATAAGGTAAAAGATATTAATTAGTCAAGAAAGCACATAATTACAACCAAATCCTAAACCTTAAACTTAAATACTAAATATTAAATCCTAAAACCTAAAACCTAAAATATAAACTTTAAACTCTAAACGCTAAACATTAAACTTTGAACCATGGTCCCAAATCCTAAATCCTAACACTTACGACCTATAACCTAAACCTTAAACTTCAATCTTAAATCCTAAATCCTAAATCTTAAAACTTATAACCTACAGCTTACATGCTAAACCTAAACCCTAAACTTTAATCTCGAATACTATCCTATATCTTATGTCTTATACCCTATATCCTATATCCTATATCCTAAGACCTAAACTATAAATCCTAAATCTTAAAACTCTAAACCTTTAGCCCTAAACTTAAAAATAAACCCCAACAATAAGTAAATGCTTTAAGAAATGCAATTATCTAAGAATCAATATTTCTTTACCAAGTAAGACAAAAAATGGTTACCTTCATACCTTCTCAATCAAAACCACCAAATTCAACCATTGTCATAATCAAGGAAGTCATCTTTTGCGACAAATTGTAGGTATAAATAATTATAATATTGAGGCAAAAGTTTTGTTTACAGTAAAATACTATAATTACATTTACCAAAAGCCTTGTGGTTGTTGGATTAAAATCTTCAAAGATGGCCTTTTCTAGGCACTGGTAAAAACCAATTCCTCTTTCAAAGACAAGATGACCAAGTCTAAAGTGTACCTGAAACATCTTCAATGATCATAGTTGCTTATAGAAGATGTTATGTATCAAAACAATAAAGAAAAGAGCCATTAACCTAATATAAACTAACCTGGTTAAGTGTTATCCCTTGATCAATGATAGGTTAAGAATATCAAGTAGGATCCTCACATCTTTTAAATAGATTTTTGGTAATCGCGCTTGCAATACCTATAGTTGTGCTAAGAGCATCTCCAAATGTGCTCAAAATTGTAAAATCATAAAAGCAATCAAAATTTATGACTTCAAAAAGTAGAGATTATATCAAGTATAAGCATGCATTACAAAAAAAGGTAAAAGATATTAGTTAGTCAAGAAAGCACATAATCATACTAAACTATTCTTTGCAACATGCTTTAAAAAAGGTGATTACAACAAATACAATCAAATCCTAAACCTTAAACTTAAATACTAAATATTAAATCCTAAAATTTAAACTCTAAACTCTAAACTCTAAACTTTAAATCTTGAACCATGGTCTCAAATCCTAAGTCCTAACACTTAAGACCTATAACTTTAATTCTAAACACTAAACCCTAAATCCTAATACCTAAGACTGATAACTTATAGCTTACATGCTAAACCTAAACCTTAAGCTTTAATCTTAAAAACTATATCCTATATCCTAAGACCTAAACTATAAAACCTAAACCTTAAAAATCTAACCCTTTAACTTTAAACTTTGAAATAAATCCAAACAATAAGTACTTGCTTTAAGGAATGCAATTATCTAAGAATCAATATTTCTTTACCAAGCAAGATAAAAAATGGTTACCTTTATACCTTCTCAATCAAAACCGCCAAATCCAACCACTGTCATCATCAACAGAGTCATCTTTTGCTACAAATTGTGGGTGTAAATAATTATAATATTGAAGCAAAAGTTCTATGTGCAGTAAAACACTATAATTACACTTACCAAAAGCCTTAGAGTTGTTAGATTACATTTTCAAGGTTGGCCATTGCTAGGCATTGGTAGAAACCAATTCCTCTTTCAAAGGCAAGATGACCAAGTTGAAGGCATACCTAAAACATTTTCAACGATCATAGTTGCTTATGTATGATGTTATGTATCAAAGCGATAAAGAAGAGAGCCATAAACTAACTTGGTTAAGTGTCATCTCTCAATCAATGATAGGTTCAAAATATTAGGTAGAATCCTCACATCTTTTAGACTGATTTTTGGTAATTGTGCATGCAACACCTATAACTATGCTTACACATCTCCAATTGTGCTTGAAATTGCAAAACCATAAAAGAAATCAAAATTTATAACTTCAAAAGGTAGAGATTATACCAAGAATAAGCATGCATTACAAGAAAAAGGGTAAAAGATATTCGTTAGTCAAGAAATCACATAATCATACTAAACTATTTTTTGCAACATGCTTAAAATAAGGTGATCATAACAAATACAACCAAATCCTAAACCTTAAATTTATATACTAAATATTAAATCCTAAAACCTAATATCTAAAATTTAAACTTTAAATTCTAAACTCTAAACCTTAAATCTTGAATCATGATCCCAAATCCTAAATCCTAATACTTAAGACCTGTAACCTAAACCTTAAACTTCAATCCTAAAAACTAAATCCTAATACCTAAGACCTATAACCTAAACCTTAAACTTTAATCTTAAATACTATCATATATGTTATGTCCTATATCCTATATCCTATATCGTAAGACCTAAACTATAAAACCTAAACCTTAAAACTCTAACCCTTTAGCCTTTAATTTAAAAATAAACCTCAATAACAAGTACATGCTTTAAGGAATGCAATTATTGTGTGCAGTAAAATAATATAATTACACTTACCAAAAGCCTTGGGGTTGTTGAATTACATTTTTCAAAGATGGCCATTGCTAAGCACTGGTAGAAACCAATTTCTCTTTCGAAGACAAGACAACCAAGTCTAAGGTGTACCTGAAACATCTTCAACAATCATAGTTGCTTATGAAAGATGTTATCTATCAAAACGATAAAGAAACGAGCCATTAACCTAATATATACTAACCTAGTTAAGTGATATCCCTCGACCAATGATAGGTTAAGAATATCAAGCAAGATCCTTACATCTTTTGGATAGATTTTTGGTAATCATGCTTGCAACACTTACAGTTATGCATACAACATCTCCAGTTGTGCATGAAATTGCAAAATCAAAAAAGAAATCAAAATTTATAACTTTAAAAAGTAGAGATTATACCAAGTTTAAGCATGCATTACAAGACAAAAGGTAAAAGATATTAAAGTTTTGTATGCAATAAAATACTATAATTACACTTACCAAAAGTTTTGGAGTTGTTGGATTATATTTTTCAAGGATGGCCATCGCTAGGCACTGATAGAAACCAATTCTTCCTTCAAAGACAAGACGATCAAGTCCAAGGTGCACCTGAAACATCTTCAAAGATCATAGTTTCTTATGTATGATGTTAGGTATCAAAACGATAAAGAAAAGAGCCACTAACCCAATATAAACTAACCTAGTTAAGCGTTACCTCTCGATCAATGATAGGTTAAGAATATCAAGCAAAATCCTCACATCTTTTAGACAAATTTTTGGTAATCATGCTTGCAACATCTATAGTTATGCTTACGGCATCTCCAGTTGTGCTCAAATTTGCAAAATCAAAACAGAAATCAAAATTTATAAACTTCAAAAAGTAGAGATTATACCAAGTATAAGCACGCATTACGAGAAATAAGGTAAAAGATATTAATTAGTCAAGACAACACATAATCATACTAAAATATTATTTGCAATGCTTTTAAAAAGGTGAACATAACAAATACAACCAAATCCTAAACCTTAAACTTAAATACTAAATATCAAATTCTAAACCCTAAACCTTAAACTTTGAACCATAGTCCCAAATCCTAAATCCTAACACTTACAACCTATAACCTAAACCTTAAACTTCATTTCTAAAAACTAAATCCTAAATCCTAATACCTAAGACCTATAACCTACAACCTACATGCTAAACCTAAACCTTAAACTTTAATCTTGAATACTTTCCTATATCTTATGTCTTATATCCTATATCCTAAGACCTAAACTATAAATCCTAAACCTTAAAACTCTAACCCTTTTAACCCTAAACTTAAAAATAAACCCCAACAATAAGTACATGCTTTAAGGAATGCAATTATCTAAGAATCAATATTTCTTTACCAAGCAAGACAAAAAATGGTTACCTTTATACCTTCTCAATCAAAACCACCAAATTCAGCCATTGTCATAATCAAAGTCATCTTCTGCTACAAATTGTAGGTATAAATAATTATAATATTAAGGCAAAAGTTCTATCTGCAATTAAATACTATAATTACACTTACCAAAAACCTTGGGGTTGTTGAATTACATTTTTCAAAGATGACTATTTCTAGGCATTGGTAGAAACTAATTCCTCTTTCAAAGACAAGGCGATCTAAGTCTAAAGTGTACCTAAAATATCTTCAATGATCATAGTTGCTTACGAAAGATGTTATGTATCAAAACGATAAAAAAAAGAGCCATTAACCTAATACAAACTAGTGGTTAAGTGTTACGCCTTAATCAATGATATGTTAAGAATATCAAGTAGGATCCTCACATCTTTTAGATAGATTCTTGGTAATCGCGCTTGCAATACCTACAATTGTGCTAACATCTCTAACTGTGCTCAAAATTGAAAAATCAAAAAAGCAATCAAAATTTATGACTTCAAAAAGTACAGATTATACCAAGTGTAAGCCTGCATTACAAAAGAAAAAGGTAAAAGATATTAGTTAGTTAAAAAAACACAATCATACTAAACTATTGTTTACAACATGCTTTTAAAAAGGGTGATCATAACAAATACAACCAAATCCTAAACATTAAACTTAAATACTAAATTTTAAATCCTAAAAATCTAAACTCTAAACTCTAAACTCTAAACCGTAAACTTTAAATCTTGAACAATGGTCCCAAATCCTAAATCTTAATACTTAAGACCTATAACCTAAACTTTAAGCTTTAATCCTAAACAGTAAATCCTACATCCTAAATCCTAATACCTAAGACCGATAACTTATAGCTTACATGCTAAACCTAAACCTTAAACTTTAATCTTAAAAACTATATCCTATATCCTAAGACCTAACTATAAAACCTAAACCTTAAAAATCTAACCCTTTAACCCTAAACTTAAAAATAAATTCAAACAATAAGTACATGCTTTAAGGAATGCAATTATCTAAGAATCATTATTTCTTTACCAAGCAAGACAAAAAATGGTTACCTTTATACCTTCTCAATTATAACCACCACATCTAGCCATTGTCATCATCAACGGAGTCATCTTCTGCTACAAATTATAGGTGTAAATAATTATAATATTGAAGCAAAAGTTTTGTGTGCAATAAAATACTATAATTACACTTACCAAAAGTCTTGGAGTTGTAAGATTACATTTTTCAAGGTTGGCCACTGCTAGGCGTTGGTAGAAATCAATTCCCTTTTCAAAAACAAGACGACTAAGTCAAAGGAGTATGTGAAACATATTCAGCGATCATAGTTGCTTATGGAAGATGTTATGCATCAAAATGATAAAGAACAGAGCCATAAACTAACTTGGTTAAGTGTCATCTCTCGATCAATGATAGGTTAAGAATATCAGGTAGAATCCTTACATCTTTTAGACTGGTTTTTGGTAATTGTGCTTGCAACACCTATAATTATGCTTACAGCAACTCCAGTTGTGCTCGAAATTGCAAAATCATAAAAGAAATCAAAATTTATAACTTCAAAAAGTAGAGATTAAACCAAGTATAAGCATGCATTAGAAGAAAAAAGGCAAAATATTCTAAGCATAGAACAAACATGTCGATTACCACCTTACTCTGTAACGCCATTGACAACATCTTTTATAATGATTCAGCCATAATAAGAGAAAAAAATAATAGCCCATAAATAAAAACAGTTACCTTCATCTCGCCAATGTCCAAGGTAACAACTTCTAAAGCATAGGTTATTCCACAACACTGTATTCATTTGTTTTAGCCATTGCCCGTGCTCGCTCCTTCCCGCTCCTTCCCTTCTAACCACTCTTCCTTCGGAAATCTTCTTACATGAAGCTAACCGTAACTTTGACTTTTCTTTTCTTTAATGAAATTCCTCAACCTTTGTTTTGTTTTTCTACTTATGAGAAACACTAAAACTATACTTAAAAAATAAAAAATCAATAAAGATTTAATTTATTATTTTCAATGTGCAAAAAATTTATAATTATTAAATAAAATTATAATTTATATTTGCTCTTTATATTTTCAAAATAATGTATTTCTTTCTTATAAAATTTTACTTATTTTAAATAATATATCTTAAATAGAATATATCTTTTAATAATTTTTATTAAATTTTAGGTCAAAATTTTGTTATTTTATTAAAGTTTTAAAATAACTTAGTCAATAACGTTGGGTTAAATTAAAAAATAAAAAATTTTAAGTAATTAATTGTTACTTTTTTTTAGTTTGAGCTATAATTACAAAAACTTGATTTTGTGTGGGCGAAAACCATTTCTTACTTTTTATTTTATTTATTTATTTATGATGACAATAGAACTCGTTATCTTTAAATAAATTATTAAGTCCTTATTCAGTTAATTATTTATTCAATTAAAATATTTAATATATAAATATTTTAGATTTAAATATCAAATTTGAATTAACTGATAATAACATTAATCACACTTCAAAATCTTTTAGGTGAGTCGTAATTGTAATCATCACCTTTATTTATAAGGTTATTAATAGATCAAATTAGATATATTTTATTTTAAAATTTAAAATAATATAATTTATTTAAAATAAAAATTTTATTACATAAAAATTTTGAACTTCAGAATAATCCAACATGACTTCTATAAAAATTTTGAAAATTTTAAAAAATCAAATCCAACCTAAATTATATACTTCAAAGTTCAAACAAACAGAAGCCTAATTATAAAGATACTTAAAAGCCTCCTATCACAAGAGTTAATTCTTAAAAGTGGTAATCATTTTTCATGAATTTTGTTTCACATTAATGCTCTTATTAGTTTCCATTCAATCAAATTTAAAATTATTTTACATTAAATTTATTAACTTAATTTGAATTGGATTGAATTGAATTAATGTATTATTATTACTGGAAATTT
>JANTNU010000009.1:0-10930 GCA_024752395.1 Erythroxylum havanense
ATTGAGTAGCCTATTATCTCAATCATTAAAATATTACCCACCTTAGTTCCTTTAGCTAGGAGCTTGAACAATTGGCCCTTCCTTTCACTCCAATTCTTTCTCTCGACCTTCATCAAATACAAAATCATCCCATATAACATGAGATATCAAAATTGGCCATTCTTAGGAGATGTAAGCATCAAATTCCTATCTAACTTTACCCATCAATTTCCTAAGCTATTCAAACCAAAATACATCTATAATTTCTAAAAATTTCGAAATTTCCCTACCTTGGAGAGACACCCACAAATTTTTCTCTCTTCTTGGCTTTAATGGAAGTTTAAACCTTCCCTTCCCTTTTTCCTTCTTAAGGAACTCTCCAATCTCTTCTCTAAAGCAAGAAATAACAAAGCCCTAACCTCTTTTCTTTTTCTCTCATCTTCTTCTTCTTCTTCTCCACTTAGCTGAAATCTCCCTCTATTCTTTTCTCCTTGATAGTTTCGTAGGTCTCCTTCTAAAGCCTTGGCAAAAGTCTTTTAATTTAAAAACCTAAACTCCCCCTCAAAACTATGTAGTTTCACTATTCTTCATACTTACAATTAGTCCTTTCTTCTTTTTCTTGCAATTTGTCTCTTCCTTTCCTCAAATAAACGACTACAAACTTGTCTTCCATTCATTTTGATTTAATTAACTCTACAAAGACTAAAATAGCCCTCCTTACAAGCCTTAAGCCTTAAAAACATTTGTGATCTACCCAAAATGCCCTTACACCATCTTATTCCTTTTAATTTCTAACAACCTACTCCACTCAAATTTAAACTTAATCCTTCATTTAATTTCCATTTCTTAAGAGCTAAAATCTCAAAATAATTTAGACATACTTAAATAAATAAAAAATTCAGGGGCCAACATATTATATTAGTACCGCATCCATTTTTTCTTTACAACTGATATTATGTTAATAAAATTTATTATTATGTCTAATTATTATTATTACAAATTATTATATAATTTGTATTTATTATTATTTAAATTTATTATTATTAAACATTTTTAACTTATTTATGTTTGGTTATTATTATTGTTGTTATTAAAATAATCATAAAATTATTATTAATATTATTCGTGATTAATTTCAAATTGTTATTATTATTCCAAGTTAATTTTTTAACTAATACAAACCATTCAAAAGTATCAATGAATTACATATTTCTAATCATATTAAGGACCAGGGGCATATTCGTCATTTGCATTATATTTGTTTACTGTCCCCTGCAACCAAACACATTCTGTCCATAAGACAAAGACAATTTTCTCTGTTCTGTCAACCACAACCAAACACCATCCTGTCTTCAATTTCTGTTCCGTTCTGTCCTGTTCTGTTTTACCTGCAACTACTAAAAACTGCAACCAAACGCAACATTAGGCCTCCATCCTTTACCAGGCTCGCAACAGCAAGTTGGCACAAATAATCGCCAACGATTATTGGATAATGGTAAGCAAATAAATAACAGTGATAACCACTACTGCAAGATGATCGTGATTTATCAGTGGGCAATATTTGCGGAATTACTAATGGAGTGTGTTGCTGTAGTTTATATAGCATTAAATATCATCATGATAGCAAGAAAAAAAAAAGGAGATGGATGGTTAAGCCAGTGATCTCTGATGCCATTAAAACTTGCTCTTTTAGAAGTTCTGTAAAATTGTTCACATCCCACTGTTTCACAGCAGGAATTTACACAAGAATACACCAATATTTCTTTGGTATCTTTTTTATTAATTCCACAAAATTCCTCTTAAGTTTTCCCGCCAAAATCGAACCCTAAAATGTATGCGTCAAATTAAAAAATTGTCGTTTCCTTTTTTTAACATTCACCCAATTTTTCAAAATTAACACATCCTAGCACCCTAATTGACCAAAAGAAAATATGCTAACAACTCGTTATTATCAATAGAGACTAATTAAACCATATCATGAATAATTCTTTATCTAAAATTTTACTAGGACTAATTATGATTTAAATGAATAAAATTTATTACGATAAAAATAAAATCGAATCTAATACAGTGAAATACGTCCATCGTATTTAATATTATTCTCAAATAAATGCACTACATCACCGCCAAGTCTACTTCGGGATGTAAACTGTAATTTCAATACGTGTAGAGAACCTTTACAATTTATTATACAATCATGATATACAAAACAGGAAAATCTTGATAAGTTTGCCACAATAAATAGATTTTCAGTCTCCCAGGCTGTGGCTACAGTAAATCATTAAATTATCAATAGAACAGCGTCTTTTCCCATCTCGATAGAGAAAGAAATGGGTCGAAGACAATTCGTAGTCAGCGACGTATATACGCAACTTAAGAACACCAGATGGAGTTGCTCTATGCCAGCATCCAAAACCAAAAATAAAAAATGCGAACGCGTAATCACCAACACATTTCTTCCGGTTAAACCTACGTATCCATACTGTTATCCTCGGACCTTGGCAATTCTCCATGAACATATCAATATTCAATACTAAAAAATAGGCGGTATGACCTCAAATTGTCACTTTGTTAAGCTGATCAACAAGCAATAGAGCTGTTATCCTCATTGCTTTCAGTTCGTACTAATGAATCTCACAAAGTTATGATGTCAAATTTTCGAAATCAGAAAAGTGCACCCTACAAAGAAGCGTTCATGGAACCACTTTCTGGTTTTCCAGCTATATTTCCTGGAATCATCCCTACATTCATGGCTACACATCAGTTGCCACATAACCATCCATTCTCTTCCATTAAGCCACTGAATGAAGGGTAGGAAATAACTAAAGTGGGCCCTTAAAAGAACAAACACATTTTACTGAAGATTCAAGTAGCAACATAACGTTAATTCAAAGGTAGAAATTTCTGGAGACTATATAAAAAGTCACCACGAAGGACTGCCATTACTCCATTCTCATTGTCAACCAAAAACCAAAAACCAGTGATAAAGATTACTGAGTTTAAAAAGTCTTCAGCAAACAAGTAAAAGTTGAGCCAAGTAAACATGCTCTTAACTTGCTACGGATCATGTTGTTGATTTAAGTGAAAGATATCGAAGTAAATGTATCTCCTTTATGTTTGATCTCAATATAGCAATGCATTATAATCATAAGTAAAAGAGTCTGCTGTTGACAAATTTAAATATGTAAAACAAAAGGTTTCATTATACTGTTCATATTCTACATATCACACAACAGGGTAACGTGTACCATACCATTGATTAGCCACCAATATGTATCATAGGTCTATTTCCCGTTTTTGCTATCTCAAACATTCCAGCATGTGAAGCTTTCTTCCTTTTGACCTGAAGTTATAAAGAGATTATTAAGCCATGTAGCAAATATGCAAAAGTTGCAAGGCTCAAAAATATGGGAGCCAAAGGCAGTGAGTGATCTTCCACCAATGAAAACATGATTGTAGATTAACAGAATCGCCAAATGACACCACACCCACAGCCCTGATACAGAAAGTATACATGTGTTGCATTCCTCTAGGCAAATTGTTTACAATGACTAAACACATCTGATTGCTTGAGAAACATGCAAGTAGCCTTCTAATCAAAATGAAAGACAAAAATCTGAGGGATGATAATTTTTCTTAGACAGGATAACCTAAACATGCCCCAGATGAAGAGCATGGAACAAAGAAAATATCCATTATGCAGATATCATTATAAAGACAGTCACAAAGAAGTCTTTAAAAACAAAGGGGTTTGAGAACAATCAAGAATGGATAAAATAAGTTTGAGCAAATATAAAATAGCATACTGCAGCCCCAATTATTTCTCTAAGCTCATTGTCATCAGCGCCATGACGAAGTGGATCTCTTAAGCTAACCTGCAAAAGGAAGACGTAAGTAAAAATCACAAACCAAAAAACAGGAGAAAAGATATAAACTGGAAAAAGTTAAAGCACTCCACTGATTCGAGACATAATATTATGTAGATATCCTGTTTTACCACAAGGCATAATGGTTTGTTGAAATTTGGAGAATTATGACTTCAAACTATTAAAACCTGGTGAAAAATGATATACCAACCCAAAAGAATGAAGAGTTTGGAAAATCTTAGGCAACAGGCTATAAAGAATTTTTGTTTCCTCAAACAAGATCCTAGTATTCTTCAACAATAAAACATATCCAACGATATGACTGTACAATCACCCAAAGATGCAAAACGGAAAAGCATGGAACTATCAGTTATAAATCAACAACCTTCCTCCCTATATGGAATTATTATATTTCATCATGAGTAAAGAATAAGAGGATTTACTCTTCGATTACCAATTCTATAAAAGACTCTTGAAATCTTAAATAGCAAATAGTCAGGATAAAGATAATGCAAGTTCATAAGATACGGAAACATAGACGAAGGCAACTGAAGCAATAATAATTGTCATTCGGTAGTAAGTTTAGCATCCAACATTGATTTTCACCCTATTTATACAAGTAGTCACAATATAATAGACATGCAGATGTTTTACCTCTGAAGGACCAAAGAGGCAGACTTTAAAGTTTCCATCAGCTAAAAGTCGCAATCTATTGCAACCCGCACAAAAATGCTGAGTCATTGACGTGATAAAAGAAACAGTCCCAACATGCCCATCTATCATGAAGTTCTTCGCTGTATCTGTTGGATGATCCTGCATCCTCTTAAGCTCTTTAAATTGTTTTGTCTGGTTAAATCAATAACAAAAGTTAGGAGAAAGCATTTAGGAATTTCTATAAAAGATCAACAGACAGACTTCTAAATTACCACTCTATCCCACATTTCTGAGAAAGGAACAAGCTTCCTAAAATTCCAGACATTTCCATCGAAAGGCATGAACTCAATAAACCGTACATTGATTGGTCTATCACGAGTCAACTCTACGAAATCACAGAGCTCATCATCATTAAACCCACGGATTACAACACAGTTGACCTAATAGCAGCCAGCATATGCACAAATTGAGAAGACTGAGTTTAGTATCAATAAAAGCCTTTCAAAAAAAATGAACAAACAAGAAAACATAAAGAATCACCATTCAACTAGGAATTTTAAAGAACATACCTTCACAGGATTGAAACCACAGCTTATGGCAGCATTGATTGACTCCATAACCCTTTCATGTCCTTTCCTCCTGGTCATGAGTTCAAACTTGGCTGGAACCAATGTATCCAAGCTGATATTTACAGCCGTAAGCCCACATTCTTTTAGTTTTGGAAGTTTTCTAAACAGGGTAATACCATTGGTAGTCATGGCCAAAGTCTTGAGTCCCTTCAAATTAGACAGCTGTAAACATATCTCTTCTATATCTTTCCTAATTGTTGGCTCCCCACCTGTCAAACGAATTTTATCCACCCCAGAAGTAACGAAAATATTGGCTAAACGAATTATCTCATTCTGTGACAATAATTGAGGGCTAGAAGTAAGCTCTACACCCTCAGCTGGCATACAGTACTGACAACGTAAATTGCAACGTTCTGTCAAAGAAATTCTCAAGTAAGAGTGCATCCGCCCAAATAAATCAACCAACGTATCAGGAACAAGATCAGTATTCCGTGGATCTTCTGACCCATGAGAAGATGTAAATGTCCTGAACATAAATCCATTGAAAGGATAATTTAATAAAGCTTTAAATATGCTAGTTCTGGATGCAAAACTTTTTCCAAGTTCACGATCAACCTGCAAGCATGTAAATTAACATTTTTAGCTTCCAAGTAAATTGAGCTAGAATTTATTTGCCTGCACCATCGCCAACAACAAGAAGACAAAAGCAAAGCTCAACTTCCTCAACTAAGAATGAAATACAACACTTCATGTATCGGCAAAATTCGACATAGGGTAACCAGCAGATCTACTATATCAGAAATATTTAATCAGCTTCAATATTTCCATGTACTTATGTTTATGCATTTGAATCATTTGTCACATAAGAGCACATGTACATAATATTGGATGCTGGCTATGACATCAGCTTACTGTCAAATGCCAAATCGAATCCAATCAGCAAGCACTCATCAAAAACTATAGAAAAATGAAGAACGGACATTGTATAGACATGGCAATTATAAAATGGAGAAGAGAAAGACTGATTACAAGATTGAAAGAGGTCAACATCTTAATCGATTTTAAAGAACTGCAGACGTTAGACTGTGTAGCCTGTAATGCAATACTTTATTTTCTTGTCCTTTAGTGAAAGAGAGAATGAAAGGGTTCTCTATTACCACCACATAATTATAATATAAAGATGAAACAAAAATAGCAGATCCACTATAAAAGTGAAAATCAAATTGAGGAAGAACTTACAGCATGACAAAAAAGTGTTGTAGAAAGTACAGAAACACTTTTAAAGAACATCATTGCTTACTGCAGTCCACCTAGGGAATTTTTACCTAAAAAGAAACAATTTAAGAAATTAAAGGAAATAGTGAACACACATAACCATATTTATGCTTGGAGCTCGATGTCAATCAACAAATCACAGATAATAATCTTCATTAGGAGGGAGAAAAGAAGGATACACATTTGTCATGTGGAAAGAGTTTGACAAAAGGCGCTAAAATAATACAGCAAATAAACTAAATATAAGTAGAGTGAAAGATGAACAGAATGAAAATAGATCTGCACAACACAAGGCCAAGTGAAAAATCTTTGATTTGGTAGGATGAGCAAGTTTTCGATTGGATTGCAGGGGCCCACTTTGAGTTGTGCTAGAAGTTTAAGATAATAAACCTTAGCCACTGAAAGTTGATCCTTTAGTTTCTTCAACATAGAATCCTTCTTATCTTATCTATCATATTCATGCCAAAGGCAACTGCTTCCAAACTTCAGTTCATATAATTTTTCACTTCCTTCAAGCACCTTCTCCACCGCTGCCTTTCATGTCTCTCCTCCCATCCTCTCTTTTACTCACTTCTAGAAAGCGATGTGAAAATGAAGATAAAGATAACTCATCTGGCGTGATACTTTTCCTTATTTTACCTCCAATAACCCATTTGGTGTGACACTTCAACTCACAGAACCATCCTGTTCTTCCTTTCACAAAACAAAATCATAGGTTTTCCTAATTTACAGGGAGACGCAATCCAAATAAAGGCCCATAATGGTATATGACTCCAATATGATGCATCCCACGTTAATTAATTTTATCCTACTTCAATATGATGCATCCATCATTAATTAATTTTATCCTACTTCACCCAACCTGAGCTGATTCATTTTGATCCAATCTTACCCAATTATGCCCTCTTTTCTTAAGACTGAAAGATAGAATGCAATGGTCACATTTTTCACCCAAAAAGTTGCTAGACATTTCGACCCAAACTACAAAATAAAACAAAATCATAACAAGCCAAACTAAAAAATAAAACAAATTCCTTGATCATTTCAAACTTATTGAGTCTAGCCTAACTTGGCCCAACAAATTATGGACCGATTTGAATTGACCCATATGCAGTTGATTATTGCTATTTTACTCAAAGGAGAAGGAATTTTCATGTATTCTCACATTTCCCAACTCTACCTACCTTATATAATAATGATTATCCAATAAAGACCCGGCTTAACATAAAGTCATCCACCTAACTCTAGATTTGGATGAAACGAAGTCACCCAACTAACTCTGGACTTATGCAATGAGTTGGATATTGTTCTATTACATATGCAACTCACCCCCTTTAACTCTAAACTTGGACGACATAGAAGTAAACACAAAGACAATTAACCAAGTGAGTGTTAGGTTCATGTAAACTGGAGATCTAGATCTTGAAATGTATTCAAACATTAACCACAAACAAAACTAACACAAAATGCACGAAGCAGATGCATATGGAATTCCTAAAGTTAGCATACACCTAACAAATACTATTGGAAAAAAAAAAAGAATGGGGAAATAGTTAGCTGATCATAATCAAACCTACTTTTAATAATAATTACCAAGAGTCATGCACATTCACACAACAAGGAATGGGGAAATAGTTAGCTGATCATAATAAAACCTACTTTTAAAAATAATTACCAAGAGTCACACACATTCACACAACAAGGAATGGGGAAATAGTTAGCTGATCATAATAAAACCTACTTTTAAAAATAATTACCAAGAGTCACACACATTCACACAACAAGGATCCATTTTCTACAACTAATCAGTCAAAACACTATCATAGAAACTAGTTCCCAAAATATTAGAACTTGAAAAATGATCAAAGAAAAAGATACATTTTCCAATGTAAAGAATGGTTATAATAAATTGGACATCAAATGAGTAAAAATAACAAGCCCAATCCATTGACCGATGCATATGAAGCGGGAACTTGGAACTTATGAAAGATATATGGCACATCTCACTAACTGATTAAGAAAATAGCTATTACTAAAAATGTGTCTGATCCTATCCAAAACAAAATATAAGCATAATCTAAGTTTCATGACGTCAAAACACAGAAGTTAAATTAAAAATATTATGCATATGAATTACCATGAACTAGTGATGGGGTAATAGTGAGCTAATCATAATAAAACCTACTTTCAAACATAATTACCAAGAATCTTGGAAATTCACACAACAAGGAACCATTTTCTACAACTAATCAGTCAAAAAACTATCATAGAAATTGGTTCCCAAAATATATAACTTGAATAGATAACAAATTGAACATCAAATGAGCAAAAATAACAACCCAAATCCATTGACCAATGCATATGAAGATGGAAATTGGAACTTACGAAAGATATATGGCACATCTCACTAACTGATTAAGAAAATAGCTATTACTAAAAATGTGTCTGATTTGATACGCATGAACCAGAAGAATACATAAGTAGGATAAATTAGAATGATAATCAATATAATTAAATAGTAAAGTAGGCACTAGCCCTGCATAACAATCAACATCACAACGACATTTATGCATAAGAATAAGGTTTGAAAAAATCAACAATGTCAAAACAATGAAACATGTTCTTTTACAAGCAATCAAATTTAAAAGACAAAATGATAATGCTAAAGGGTGTATATCTACTGTCAAATGACCAGAAGGGCCTGTATCTACTGACAAATGATCAGAGTTTTACAGCCACAGCAGAAAGGAGATTCAAAGGACTTGATTCTCTAAAGTAGGGTCTTACTGGAAGATTATGGATGCCCATTAAATGAGGAGATGACCCAAATTAAAGAATTTGCATCTACCAAACAACCTAACACTATGGAGTTGCATTAAGAAAAGGACCAACAAGAGCAATAATGTTGAGCTGAAACAGGGAGCCTCACTTCTTAACAAATTCTTAGCCTAAAATTGCATTATTTAGGTCAACAAGATAAAGATATGGACCGTATAGGATTTGAAAATCACAAGCCTTGAAATTATTGAAATTTATTCCAGTCCAGTTCAGCAAAACAAAATTAATCTGTCAAATTTTAGATGAATTACACAGTTGAAAATTTATTATACAAATTAATCGTAATGTTACAATATGTATTAAAAGCTAATCACTCTAGGAAACAAACCAAAATGAGGTATGGAAGATGATGAATAATGGTAATATAGATGTGGAATTTGAATGATCATAAGTTATAAACCATGTAAATGTGTTGTCAGAGGCTGCCATCCTTTGTTATAAAGTCTAACAAGCCAATAAACCTAAAAACCTCCTATAGTGACATCTAATAGAAAACCAAAGTTCAATCATGACTCCACCCAAGTAGCATGTCATGGCATACAGGGCACTAGATAAATCCAAGCAGTAAAGTGAAAATTGAAGTAACTAGAGTCACCAGAAAGCTGCTCATAGATAACAACAACAAAATACCCGAGACCTATCACCAAAGATCCCCTTCATATCCTTAAAGTCTTCTACCTCGTAGGAATAGGAAATTATCCTAAATGAAATCTTATGCTTGAAAAATATCAAAAGCCAAATCACGTCACAAATAGTCTAATAACAACATGACTTGACAATTAAGTTACCTCTAAATCAACCGAATAATTTCACAAGAAATGAGCAGTTAAAAGGAACCGAACTACAAAAAAAGAACATAAGGATGAACACAAGCTATGAACAAAAGATAAAAATGACATGCCGAAAGATAAGCCAAGACAAAAAAAAAAAAAAGGAATAGATCAACGAGACAAAAGAGGATTTGAATCAGTATAAGAAACTAGCAACAAGATGAAATAGCTCACCAAAACTTTATAAACCAAACGTCCATGTGTTTGTGTGTTTGTGTGTGTGTGTTTTGGTGGTCTTTGAATGGTCAACGAAACATAATCAGAATTAGTAAATATCAAAGAGAAATATCAATTTATGACTTATGTAAGAGGATCGCAACTAAAAGAAGGAAAGAAAAAGAAGAAAAGAAGATACCAAACGATAGCATTACCTCTCGTGATTCCTGCTCAACTTAGATATTTTTTTGGTGCTGTAAAATTAAGCCCAGTTAAGATTGCGAGGACATCTAGGTGATGGACTCTAGGTAACAATCGAGTGATAGAGATAAGGTGTGCTGGTTTCCTAGAGAAAGGAAAGCCTGGTCAGGGAATAGTAGGAATTCGTCGAAGGAAGTATGGCGATTGTGGTTCTAGATTTTGGTTAGAGATCAGAGTGAATGAAGTCGATGAGAGGCACGAGTACTTCAAGAGGGTCAGCCATCTTCAGAAAGTATTCTATCATAAATGGATCGGAATAGACCAAAATGTCCTTGTTCTTTTTTTATTAATTCCACACAAAATTTTACAGCTGTTTGGTTCAATTTATTTCTATGATTGAAATCGACGTGTTCAACACAATGTGATGAATTTCGTTCCGTACCGGCCGGTACCGGCCGGTACGTACCGTTCCGGCTCAAATCCGGTACCGGAATTCAAGTTCTGGTACCGGATTTAAATACCGGTCGGTACCGGCCGATTTCGGCTGTACCGGCCGGTACCG